>PVJA010014696.1:0-46911 GCA_004027025.1 Myocastor coypus | reverse complement strand
CTTCACTGGTGGCACACTGCAATTGCAAAACCTTTGATTGTATATGTATCTGCTTCCTTTTAGTCCAAAGAGAAGTATATTCTTTCCTGTTTTTTCTTTCTTTCTTTCTTTCTTTTTTCTATGCAACATTAATAGGGAGGTGGGTCATGCCCACACACTGCACTCTATAGAATGATTGTGAGGACAATATGCAATATGTTAACTTTCAAAGAAAAAAAGGGGGAAAAGAAAAAAAAAAGTAATGTGGATTTAGAAAGGTTAATGTTTAGTTATTTGATCAATCTTATATACCTTTATGTATTAATCTAAACTGATCCGATGATGAAAATATGTAATATAACCATTGTTAAATTTAAACAATAAAAGAATTGAAAAAAAATAAAAGGCTTCTTTTAAAAAAATGTAGAATGAATTATTTAGGAAAATTTTGAATCTATTTATTAAATTCTGCTAGTTAAATATCTTAGCCTTCCGAATCTAAGAAAATTGTATTTAACAGATGGCTTACAAATCCCTAAATGATTCCTATCTAATGTCTCTGATAACAAGTCAATTAATCTAGCTTTCATAATGAGAGTGTGATATTTCAAGCAAATTCATCTACCTGGGTCAGACAGGAAGTCATGCCTGCAAGCCTTTTTAGAAACTGATTCTTTTGACATCATGTGGCATCTCTGAAGATTCACCACTCTTGTTTTCAGGGGGAATCTAAAGGAGCATTTGTCCAGGTTTAGATGCAGGTACAGTTTCTTCTTTATGAATATGCTACTTGGGTATTTCACCTGTGGCAGGAAACTGAGGCCAGTATTCATTCTTTGATTTGAATAAAAGCCTCCATTTTTAAGCGGGCATTGTGCCAGCCCCATTAAGGCATATTTCCTACAATCACTTGCTTATAGATATATTCAATGGTCAACTATTGGGCAGTAGGTGTAACTGGAAGCACTGTGTACATCTTGTGATCTGGCTACTTTTTGTGTCCTAAGAGTTTAGCATTATAAATTCATGCAGATCTGGGGCTGGTAAATCAATGTTTACCTCACACCACAAGGCAGCACACTAAAGCTGCTTAGAATGGAAAGAGGAAGGGGCCTGACGCTTTGATCAACATGAAGCCACTGCGTCAGAATTGTACTTTCTCTTCAGAATGTCTTTTGTCTAAAGCAGAATAATACAGCATTACTTACCGGACTGTTGTTCTTAAAGTTGTATACATGTGAATTTCATGCTTATGGATGCCATGCTCATTTTGCAGTAGATTTCCTGCAAAGCAAGGTAGGTAAGATCACAGGCACCAATCTAGACCTCACAGGTATTTATAGCCACAATAACTATTTCTGCACACCTATCAGAATGAAAGGTAAGCAAACTATAAAAGCAGACCTATATGGATTTATCTGAGGTTCTAACAGGTATTTTTAAATGTGGGTGCTTTTCTGACCATAACTCCCTCTCATAAACCCAGTAAAATCTATTAGGTTCATATTCAACTAACATGGTAAATGACCATTGTTAAGTTCGGCTGCATTCTGACTCTAACTGCCTAAAATTTTCACAATGCCCCTGTAGGGCCCATCACATTATCACAATTTTATAATGAATAAGAGCCTCAAAGGGACAGCGACAGGAAAAGTGTCCCCTGGTGAGCTGCGGAACCTCCTGCATCAAGTTGGAAGGTGTTCATTCTAAATACCCATCAAAAGGGATCATTCATCTTTCTTTTGAATTCTCAGAGGAACGCCATCTGATGCGAATCATTCCATTCAGGATATATATATTTTTAAAGTTCTTATTGAATTTTATTTCAACAAGCCAGTTCATAGCTTCTACCTACAATGCTATTTAAGCCGGGTGTGATGGTGCATGCCTGTAATCCCAGCACTTAGGAGGCTGAAGCAGGAGGATCAATGTGAGTTCGAGAGCAGCCTGGGCTACAAAAGTGAGCTCAAAGCCAGCCTGAACTACATAGTGGGACCCTGTCTCAAAAATAAAATAAAATAAAATAAAATAAAGTGCTATTTATTTTTTTACCTGGGATAATTTAATGCATCTAATTCCCAGCTTCTGATTAAATCATCTGAATAGGTGAAGATAATTATTCAGTGGTCTTACAAATATTTTCTCTTTTGCTGCAGTATCTCTACAGCTGTACTGTTCTTCATCAGAGCTCATTTCTTGAACCCCTCTTTAATTCCAGTTTTCAACAGTTTAGATTAAAATCAAAGTTTCTTGTTTCCGACTGTATTACATGTTTACTTGGCCAGCTCACAGTTGTAAGTAGGCTTCCCTCTAAGTTACTCATTGCAAAATATAATTAGATTTAACCTGAAAGGATAGCAAAAACGAATAACCCCAACTCATTATAAAAAACAGTTTAATGGCCACTGCCATGTTTAATAAAGCATCTGAAAAAATAATTTGCCTACAGATTCCCTGTTTGAAAGAAGCTGTCTGTAACTTTAATACAACATGATGTACCTTATTAATTAAATATAACTGCTATTCTAAGGACTCAGTGGAGATATCTGTTTTATTATTTTCTAACTGCCCCAAATATCCTATCCTAAACAATTTATTTTCTAGGTTTCTGCAAGCTACACATTTCTGGGTTGTACCCTGTGAATTTGTGATTGAATTTGTCCTTCACAGAATTTTAAGTTATCTTTAACTTTTTAAAACTATGGTCTTGGACATGGCCACTCTGAGCTGTGTACAGTAGTCTGTGGAATGTAGTACAACATAAACAAATATGTGTCAAACACGTAAGGAGGGATTTAGCGACATATCCTACAAAGGTGTATCTGTCCAGGCTAATATGTTTGCTGTAAGTTCATATTAGATTTCATTTCATTGTTTACCAACATACCTCTCTTGGACTTAGGAATGCTGGACTCAAGACCATCTTCTGTGACATCGTACCTTTTCCATGTCATTCCAATTCTCACAAATGCCTTTTATCTTTGGGTACCATAACCCCAGAGTTAGCACAGTCTGGCAATCTGCAGTCTATGGTACTATTTCTTAAGATTGGTTCCTTATCTTATGGAGATGCTAAAGTTCCACACTAATGAGTTCTGACTGCTTCTTCTCCCTGTCCTCTTCTCCTCTCTCCTGTCCCCGCGAGGCAAGCACTCATTAAGTCAGTGAGGATGCTGCCTCTCTCTGCTCTGATGTGCAACTCCTTTGTTCACTTCCCTTATTATTGCAATCAGGTTCTCTCCTCTACTTATCCACCTCATTGTTTCTATTTTTTTTCCCAGGCCAACAGGGATGTTAGAGTGTAAAGGAGAACTCTGATCACACTGTTTCTCTACTTGACTTCATTCACAGGCGCTTCGCTCTACCACGTCAAGCATCTAAGTAGCTGTTACTGTACTGATACTCAGTGTGAAGGCTGTGTGTGCTGTACTTGGAACTCATGTACTTACCCATTGGCATCAATGGCTCCAGTGCTTCATGGGACAGAGAATCGTTTATGAATGCAAGTATCACAAGAGGGGTTCATCAGATATTTTACATTTTTTTTTACCTCATTTAGTCTTTGCTTAACATCAAGAGGGAGCTATAATCATTAATAATCTACCTTTCCTGTAAAATATATTCTGTTGTGCTAAAATTATTTATTTAGCTGTCTAAACAGATTTAGCAGATGATGTACAACTATGAGTTTTAATTTTCTTTATAGAAATTTTCACATGCACTCAGAAAAAACTTATGGTTAATTGTTTCAATAGTGCCATGTGATTTCACTAAAAAGAAGCCCATATGTCTAAAAGTGATATATATATATATATATATATATATATATATATATATATATATAAATAATCTTCAGTTAGATGAAGCTTTTAAAATTGTTCTTTGCTCCAGACAGTTATTTTAAATTTTACAGCTGAACTATCTCAGGGAAAACAGAAGGATGTCAGAATATTAGTGATATATACAGCCTGATCAATTTATTATGATAGCTGTCTTCTGGGGAAATATTGTTTTCTAAATACCAATTAGATACTAAAAAATTAAAACATATGCTTTTAAGATAGAAAAGATTTTGGCTATACTTACATATAATGTAGTTCTTAACGTGTAAATTATCCTTTAAATATATTGAAAAGAATTAAAGACATAAAAGAGTAGCAAATGGCAACATAAATCTTTAGTCCATTTTAGCAGAATATTATGTTTCTCTATAACAGAACTGATTAAAAAGTTACCAACTTTTCCACTGAGTCCTCTGACAAGCATTATAAAGAATCTAGTCCTAAAGTATCAAGTTAATTTAATAAATATGCTATTCGATTAAACTAAATAATCCTCATTTGACTTCCATGAACACCACAGATTTAGTTTATTATTTAGGAAATGTCCCCAGACACAGAATGAATTTTTTGAACTCACAATTGGGAGCAAAATATGTAGTGTTTCTAAATTTCTTTTTGTAAACCTGTATAAAAATTTGGTTTAAATTTTGATAAGCTTAAATGACGTATAAATGCCTCCAGGTACTTTTTTTACCTGTTCTAATGAATATTTATTTTTTTCCTTACCAGGCAGCAATTTTTTACTTTTATTGTTTTAATTTATTTTAAGGAGAACATAATAGTTGATAAGACATTAGAAATGGTACAAATTTGGCAGATCAAGATGAGAGATATTCAACTATGAGTTTTCTTTGCACATTTCTGTCCTTGTAGTTGGCTAATATTAGGTTACTCATGGTTTTCATATATTCCTGATTCAGTTTTGGAAATTGCTGTCTAGGAATCTGTCCATTTCTTTGTGACTTCAATCCTGTGAGAGCAAAGATGTTTAAAATAGCTATTGATCTTATGAGTTACCACAATATCTGTAGTAATTTCTCCCAATCCTTTCCTTATTGCTTAAATTTGAATTTTTTTTTCCTTGTTTTTGAGTACGTTGGCTAGGGGTTTATCAATTTTATGTAATCTTTTGAAGACCCAGGTTTTATGTTCATTTTATCTTTGTATTCTGGGTCTGGGGATTCAGTTCTGTGGTAGAATGCTTGCCTAGCAAACGGGGAGCCCTGGGTTTTGTCCTCAGCACCAAAAAAAGAAAAAAAAAGTTTTGCATTATTTTCTTTGTCTCAATTGCATTAATTTCTGTTCTAATCTTTATAATTTCCTCCTGTTTTAGGCTTTGGGTTTTGGGCTTTGAGTTTGCTTTCTTCTTTTTCTAGAAGCTTGAGGTGTAGCACTAGGGTATTTATTTGTTCTTGCTCTGTTTTCCTAAGATGTGAGTCCACCACTATAAATTTCCCTCTGAAAGCTGCTTTCATTGCATCTCACAAATTCTGGTAAGTTGTGTTTGAATTTTTGTTGGATTGTAGATATTGTTGATTTTTTTTCCTCTGATTTCATCTGTACCCCATTGGTTGCTGAGGAGGGTGTTACTTAATTTCCATATTGCTATAGGATTTTTGTGGCTTTGTTTGTCATAATTTCAGTTTGATTGCACTGAGGTCAGATAGTATGCATGGGATAATTTCTGTTTTCTAGCATATACTTAAGCATAATCTATGGACTAGATTGTTGTCTGTTTTTGAGAATGTTCCATGTACAGCTGAGAAGAATGTGAATTCAAGGACCAGCTTGATAGCTCAGATGGACTAAAGCACCTGCTTAGGCAGAGTACAGAGGCCAGAGTTTTATTCTCAGCCTGCTGTGCTGGTCTTACCCACACAGTGAACTGAGATAGCTATTGAAACTGGGCTGTAATACCAACCCTTGGGAGACTGAAATCAGGAGAATCGCTACAAGTGGAATCTATGTAGTGTGACCATGTAGACCTATAGACCCTCATAAATACAGAAAGAAAAATAAAAGAATATGTATTCAGGTGTTGCGTATAACACTGTATGTGTCTGCTAAGTCTGTTTGTTCAAAGTTTTGTTTCAGTTCTGCTACCACTTTGCTAATATTTATTTTTTCTAATTGACCAATCTTTTTGAGATAAGCGAATGTTAAGGTGTCCTGTTAAGATTGTGGTATTTTGTTGCTGGGGACACAGCTCACTAGAACAAGTGTTTGCCTGGCAAGCCAAGGGCCTGAGTTCAATCCTCAGTTTTGAAAAAAAAAAAAGTTTATGGTATTACATATTAGATTTTTCATGTCCTTTAAAATTTATCTTACATAATTGGGTGCTCCTTTATTTGGTGGCTACATATTTATGACTCTTATCTCTTCCTCTTCAATTTTTCCCTTAACCAGTATACAATGATCTTCTTTCACTTGTTTGGTCATGTTTGATTTGAAGTTCAGATTGTCAGTGAACAGAATAGGTAGACCTGCTTTTTTCTGAGGTCCTGGAATAAGTAATATTGTTTTCCACACTTTGATTTTCAGTCTGTGAACTTCCTTATGAGTTAAATGAGTTTCTTGTATATAGCATATTGTTGGACTTTTTTTTCCCCATTCTACTCTGCCAGTCCATGTATTTTAACTGGTGAGTTGAGTGCATTTACACATTGGTGGTTACAGTTGATATGTATTGAATTATGTTTGTCATGTTATTTTCCTGCTGTTAGTCCCTACTTTCCTCCTGTGTTTAATAGTTTGAGGTGTTTGGTGGTATTTTTCTGTTGTCATTCTTGGAATTGTGGGCATTATAATCCCTTTCTAGAATATCTTTTCATACTCTCTGTAGGGTTAGTTGGATCATCATGAATTTCTTTAATTGTTCTTTGTTATGGAAGTACTTCACTTCTTCATTAAACGTGAAAGAGCATTTTGCAGAATATATCAGTCTGGGTTGGAATTTGTTTTCTTGTAGGACTTGAAGTACTTCACATCATGCTCTTCTTAACTTGATCATTTGTGAGGAGAAATCTGCTGTTATTCTGATGAGCTTTCCTTTAAATGTCATCTGCTTCTTTTCTCTAGTGGCTATTAGCATGTTGCTCTTATGCTGAATTTCTGGCGTCTTGATTATTATATGTCTTGGCGTAGTTGTAAATGGGTTGATACTATTTGGAGTTTTATAGGCCTCAGTTAGCTGAATGTCGCACTGTTTCCCCATATTGGGGAGTTTTCTGCTATTACTTCTGCCTTTATTCTTCTTATATCATTTGTGTTGGGTCTTCATTTTTCATTGATGCCTGTTAGTCTTCTGTTGTTCATCTTTCCTTCATCTTGTAGCTGTTGAATTATTTCCTGGATCCTTGTTGTTTTTAAGAGATCATTCCTTACCTTTTCACTAGCTTCAACAGTGTCTTCAAGGTCCTGAAGTTTATCTGCACTTTCATTCAATCACCATTGTCAACTTTCAATTTCTTTTGTATCTCTTTGAGCCTGCTTCATGCATTCTATTTCTTTCCTCTACTGCTCACTCAAGGTTTTCATCATTTTTCTGTCCTCCTCTATTTTTTTTTAATCAGTGACTTCTTTAGAAATGAATAGTAATTCCTTCATTGTCATTATCATTTCCTTTGTACATGTGAGATTTTTTTGTGATCTGATTTCCTCTACACTCGTGTGCAGTTGTTTCTTTATTTCGGTTTCTATTATTTCAGAGATTTCACTTGTGTGGTTTCCACTTTCTTCTATGCTGATGTCTCCTGAATTTCTTTTGCTTAGACTCCAGCCCTGAGAATGCATTTTTCTCCTTCCTGCTGGCACTTTCTATTTCAGAAAGAATTCTTTATCTCGATTTCTGTGATACCTTTTGGTGAAAGTTTGATAATAGGTAGCTGTACCAATGCAATTAGAGCCGCTCTGTAAAGTCTGCTCTTCAGGTCTCTCTCTTGTGTCAGAGATATTTGGTTTGTGTATGCCCCAAGATTTTGCTTTCTCTATTGATTGAAAGTGAGATGTTGGTGGCCATTTGGCACTGGCCTTTTTCTTTCATTGTAGGGCTTGGTTGGGTTATTACACAAGCAACTCCTGGTATTAATATCCAAGAGAAAACATGTGGTTAAGGCAAACATGGTTTTCTATTTACAGTAGCACAATTAGAAATAGTAATGACAGCTAATGAAATCTAAAATTTGACAAACTTTTGGGACTAATGGGTTTGTAGTTTAGACCATAAGAGCAAACATAGTTGTGTATGTGTGTGTGAGTATATATATATATATATATATATATATATATATATATATATATCTTAAATTGGTAGTTTATATTTAAATATTTAAATTCATTTTCCTGAGTTCCGTCTTGTCATCTGGAATATTCCAGGCAGACTAGCTCACACTGTTTATCTGCTACCATCTCTGTGCCATGAGGATGATACTGTAGGTCTGGGCATTGGTCTGCGCTTGGCTGGGCCCAGTACACCTCAGCTCACAGGGTCTAGATCTACTAAACTTGAACTCAGTTGACAGGACTTGGCTTGGGTATGGTTACTGTGTTTGGCTCCTTCCTGCTGGACCCAGTCAAATTTGGCCCTGTTGCAACCCACCTGCTGGTTCTGGTCCCATGGTTCCTTCGTGGTAAGCCTGTCCTACATTCCCAACTTAGATATTGGTATATGAGGTGTGGTCATGAAACACAGTAAAAGTTTAAGTAAAAGTTATTTAACTTAGAGTAAAAAATCAGGTTGTCCTAATCTCCCCATAATACTTCTGTACATTTCAAATGCTCTTATCCCACAGTTCTTGCCACTTGATAAAGAAGTTCTGGCAGTTCTCTTTTGTGTCTTTTTCTGGCTTCCTGGATTCCCTGATTATTATTTTTTAATTTTTATTTGTTATTTTTTTATGGCTGGCTCAGCCTGCCCTGAGGCTGGGGCTTGCACAGCATGTGGTGTTGGGGATCAAACCTCTGTGGTCCCTGTGGTTGCCTAAGTTTCCCTAAGCAGGTGCTTTAGACCTCTGAGCCATCTCACCAGCCCTGGATTCCCTATATTAAATTTAAATATATATGGCAACTTCTGTCAAATAAAAACATTTAGATGTGTGCACATAATCCTTTATTCATCTGACACTGTTTGAATTCTAGTTCTTTTCCACAGTCAAATGACCATGAAAGGTAAATATTTTAAATCCATTCATGAGGGCCAGCCAGATAGTTCAGCAGACTCAGCACCTGCATAGGCAGAGCATAGCAGCTGGAGTTTGAGATCTGGAGTGCTGTGCCAGCCCTGCTCCCGGGATGCAATTGAGACAGTATGGAGGTGCACACTTGTAATCCCAGTGCTTCAGAGGCTGAAAACAGGAGGACCATTATGAGTCTGAACTACATAGTGAGACTGTCTTAGTTACTCCTCCCTTGTTGTTGGGACAAATACCTGACACCCAAAATGAAGGAAGGAAAAGTTTATTTAGCTGACAGTTATTGGAGGTTTCAGTCCACACCTAGCTGGATCAAAGGCAAAGAGGCACGTGGCAGAGGCCAGCTGTTCAGAGAGGCGGAACAGCAACCATGCAACAGACTAACAATAGCAACAGAGGCAACTGACCAACCAGGACAACAGCGAGCAACACAGAGAGAGTCTATTTCTCTGTCTCTCTTAAAATACATTCAGGCTGTCACCCCGGGCTGGGGAAAGTACACACACTTATAATCCCCACAGTACTAAAACACATAATCCCAGTGGATTATGAATTAGTCTCAAACTGTAGAAGTCCCCGCCCCATGATTGCATGTAAATTTTGCGGGAAAACTAGACACAAACCATAAGAGAGACCTTGAACACCCTGTAGACCCTGCACCACATATATAAAAATAAATAATAATACTTAATAATAATAAATCCATTCATGATATGGTAAAGAAATTGATGAAACTCAGGCAAAAGGACATAGAAAGAAGGAATGATCAGTTAACTGTCTTAAAAAAAGTGCAGACATGTTTTGAGGTAGACTAGTGGCAATATGCCTTTAATTGTAATTTTTCTTTAAGTTTAAACATTTATTGTAGGTTTTCATCACACATTACATGCACATGAAACAATATTTTTGTTAACTTAATCATTTTTTTTTCATACTGTTTTCACTAGAAAGCTGCTATCAGTATGAGTATACAACCTTTTCTTCCCAAGATGACCAAAACATAACCTTCATGTGTGCTCTTTGTAGGTGGCATCTTTCGATTTTATTTCCAGAATACTAGTAAAATTTAAATTCAAAAAATTCTTAGCAGGGCATTGTGGCGCACGCCTTTAATCCCAGCACTTGGGAGGCTGAGGCGGGAGGATTGGTGAGAGTTCGAGACCAGCCTGGGCTACAAAAGTGAGCTCAAGGCCAGCCTGAGCTGTACAGCGAGACCTTGTCTCAAAAAGACAAAAAAAAAAAAAAAAAAAAAAATTCTTCCTAAAACTGAGAATGATGTTAGTATGAACAGGGCCACCCTCAGTCTGAGATGAGATTTACTTTTATAACGCTGGTTATTAGATTCCGCAGCACACAGCATTTTCTCTCTGCTTTTAAAAGGCACACTATGAATATGATGAACTATGGGCTATCGACAGATTAAAACCCTTTTAGATAAAATACCACTTCAATTCCTTTTCAGAATTGGCTTTCCACAACACTCTTTATTTTATTATTTTTGTTTTTATATATCTTGCCTTCTTAGAGCATATTTCACAGCATTTATGTACTTTTTTTTCTCTCAACACGCATTTATATTTTCTATAATATTCCCTTGAGCCCTTATATTTTAGATAAGTCCTTTATAATATAGTTTATAGGAAGGTGGGGGACATAAGAGACCCTGGTTTTAATTTTTGTCCAGTCACTGAACTCTAAGATACAATGATAGTAAAATATTTATTTTCTTTGCTACTTCTGAAGCCAATGAAAATGATTAGCTAATATAAATTTCTACACTTGTAAATTATAGCTGTACCTAATTAGTGACATCATATAATATGATAAGTTATGGATTTAGAGAATCATTATTCGGTAATTGAACGCTTGTCAGTTTCACCAATGGTAAATTATTCATCAGATATCCAGAAACTGAAGGAAGCTGGCCACAGCCCCCTTGGCTCCAATGAAGGCTCCCTTGGGTCAACCATCCTCCATGCTGCACTGGTGAGAGACCTCTCCTCTTGCAGAGAAGGCACATGTATTGAGAAGTTGTTCCAAATGTTAAGGAAGAAACAGGTTGCCTGGGATACAATTTCAATTTTTCAAGAGCTGAAGTTTTTATTTTCCATGGTCACAACTAATTGGAATAAGAAATTGGTTTGCCAATTTCCCCTGAACTGTTCAGAGGTTAGAAATATAGAGCGTGTCAAGGCTAAAAGACCTTCCTTGGACCTGAACGTACTCAGGATTAAGGGCGTAATGTCACCTCTTCCTCAGGAAGGTAATGATTTCCTTACTGTGACAGTGTTGCCCACAGTAAGCACCCGAGTCACCGTGCTACCTATCACCTACCCAGGCACATTACCCATGGCGTCCTGTCCAGGCAGCAGCAAACACTGCGTGACTGCAGTGTCTTCACCCAATGGGGTGTGGTTAAACACCACCCAACATCACAACTCTAACCTCTAGCACTAGTAACGTACTAAACCAAGTATAGCACATTATTCCATGACTTAGACTAAATACTTCAAGATTCATTGGCTAGTCAGGAGTGAGAAGCAAAGTTTGAGAGAAATAGATTGATAATTAGAGAGAAAAAAAATTCTGACAGCAACATCCATAACCACTTAGTTTTGAGTTTCTGTCCCATTTGCACATTTGCAATATCAACTTTTCTTAGTTTACACTTCATGCCTCCCATTTTTCTGAAATAAAATTACCATATAGAGCCTATCACGAGGAGTTATCACATGATGAACACTGAAGTGGTTTGAGCAAGCATTCTCACATGATGCTGTTCTTGTCTGGTCTAAGCTGTTTTGACATACAGTGTTATCCAGAAGAGTTCTTCATTTATTGTTCTCATACAGTACTGAGGTCTCTGTTTTCAGCCTCTTGACATCCATAGCCATTGGAATCTGGGTGCTTTGATGCAGCAATTTTTCAGTGACTCAGGTGGCAGACAAGGGCAATTTATTGAACTTTTCCATGTGCTTCCCCCTCTACAGAGGAAGAATCATGCCATCTCATACACAGTACTTTTGTGAGCATTACAGATGACCTAGGTAACAGTATTATTTTGCTTTATAGAAGCAGTGACATGTATGAAAAGCAGAAACATTCTTTTGGGTAGCTTGAAAAACAACTTCTGAGCTTATAAGATGAGTGATAATAAGTTTTGCTCATTTTCTTCTCCTTTGTAATTCATGACTCAGTCACCCTTTACAAATGTGCATGTTTCGGATAGTTGCTTCTACACAATAAACAACTAGAATGATCTCATGGTAATACAGAATCAGCTTTCTCTCATTTGCGTGTCTGTAGCTAGGATTTCATTCAGCTGAATAAGTCTAGGTTTGGTTAGGGGCTGTGGAAAGGTCAATTCTCCTGTATGTATTGGTCACTATTCTTTTATTTTGATGCAGGGTCTGGCTGCACAGCTTGGACTCATAGAGATCCTTCTGTCTCAGCCTTCTCAGTGCTGCGATTATAGGAGTACAGCACCATGACTGGCTTTTGTACCTGCATGGCACAGCAGGGGTTTTGGGAACAGCATGGCAGGCAGTATCTAGGATCCAACTCAGGACCTTGCACTGATGAGGCAGTCATTTATGCCACTGAGCTATCTCTCCAGCCCTGTCTTTCAATATTCTGGGACCACAGAGGTATACAAAACATACTGTTGGGGTTTCAGGATGGCAGAGATTGGGTGCTTGGCTGAGAAGCAGAGATGGAGTCCTCTGTGGAGTAAGGGACTCTGGGTATCATCTCCTCCATGACCCTAGCAGTTGTGGGATCCCAGCAGGAGTGTTTTCTTTTTCTTCAATAAGTGAACCGTTATAGATTGCCAATAGGAGGCAGGGATCAACATCATCCACCAAGAGTGAAAAATTTGTGAACCACATGGACCAAGCTCAAAAGAAAGCTTGGAAGAAAGAAGTGAAAAACCGAAAAACAGAGTGTGATGGTTCCAGCTGCAGTTCTGAAGATGAAAGATCCCAGATTATCCAGGACATGGAGAAATTAGATGAAATGGTTTTTAACCCTGCACAATGACCAGTTAAATGAGAAAGCATTGAATGATAAATGTAAAAAGCTTGGAACGTATTCTGTGACTTTATGAAAGAGAATCCAGATATTTATAAGGAACTGAGAAAGCAAGTGGTCAAGTATGAAAAGAAAAGGGCTCAGCTCAGCCAATGCTTTGACGCTGTCCAGCGTGCTGAGCATGTAGAAGTGAAGAGGATTCCTTTAGCAGATGTGCTGCATGCTCCTTCCGACATCTGAATCTAGGACAACCCACTTCCTGGTGCCCAGCCACCTTCTATCCTAAAGGGGACCTCGGCCTGTGGACCTCCAACTCAGGCTGTTTCTATCCTTCCTCTTCTTGGGCATGGTGTTCCACGTTTCCCCCCCACCTGCCCCCTGGCAGGAGATCGCCAGGTCCTCCACCTGGTCCACCTCCTCCCCAAGTCTTGCAGATGTATGGCAGGAAAGTGGGTTTTGCTCTTGATCTTCTTCTTTGTACCTGAGATAAAGACATGTTATGCAGCCCTGATCTTGTACAGTGTGGTCATGAAGATGGCTTCCAGCGCCAGTGAAGAGGACAGCTACCCTGAGGGCATGGATCGGGACAAGCACGATGACAGCACTGCGGACAGTGACACAGACAGATGGAGAAAGTGACATGGACAAGTTTATGCACCTGACGAGATGAGTGCGACAACAGCGAGGGAAAGAAGGCAGGTCTGAGTATGTCTTTTGCAGATATGTCTGGAAAATCAAGAAAGAAAAAGAAGAGCATGAAGGAACTGACGCCTCTTCAAGCCAGGATGCTGCGAATGTTGGGTCAGGAAATCCCTGAGGAGGGTCAGGAAATGGAGGAATTACAGAAGACGACAATGAGGAGGATTCCGAGGATTCTGAAGCGCAGAAGCAGCAGCAAGAGGACTCGCACGAGGGCGGGGCAGCAGGTGCCCCTGCGGGTGTTCCTCCTTCCCAGATTCAGGCACTGCCCATGCCAGAGCCGCTGCCTCTTCAGCCCCGCCCCCTCTGCCTCTGTGGCTTCTGCGACTAGTTAGTGGCCTCCTTCCTGGCCCTTCATCTGGTGCTTCTCCATTTCCAAGGCCACCTGGAAAGCCAGTACTCCGAAAGAACCTCTGCCACGACTTTTACCCTCAGGACCACTGTGATGCTGACCCCGTAACCCTCTCCGTGGCCTCCTCCAGGCTGCCTCCTGGCCACCTCCCACGGGGGCGCCCATCCAGGGTACCTCCCTCAGCGCCTCCGGCCTCCCTCCACCACATCCTGGCATGATGAGCCCGCCTCTGGTGGCTCCCCTTGGACCTGCCCCACCTGGGCTTTTCCCACCAGCTCCCCTGAAGAACCCAGGAGTGCTGAGTGCCCCCCCCCACTTCAACTTGATTCAGTGAAGCAAGGCTGATGACACCAGTCTAGCCACCACTGAGAAGAAGGCCACAGCAAACATCAGTGCCAAGCGACAGAGCTCTAATCCCAAGGCAGAGATTACTCGATGTGTGCCCACTGAGCTGAGTATACATGGGGAGAACAAAGGGCCCACTGCTGCTCCCCTAAAGAAAGCCGGGGGATGATTCTGCTGTGCCTCTTGACAAAGCGGCCCCCAAACCTGGCCCTTCTGTTCCTGTCTCACTGCAAACTAAGGATGATGTTTATGAAGCTTTCATGAAAGAGATGGAGGACCGCTGTTGATGACGAAACAGGCTTGCATTCCAGCAGCTCATGGAGCAAGACACGCGGCATAAAACTTAGGTGAAAGAGCCCCTTCCACTGTCAGGATGTGTTCTCATTTCAGTTCAAAGAATATTTTTATTGTATTTTTTGAATTCTCAACGAGCTGTTTTATTTATTTATTTATTTATTTATTTATTTATTTATTTATTTATTTATGTGTTATGGCTTGCTCAGCCTGCCCTGGGGGGTGGGGCTGGCGCCGCCTGTGGTGCTGGGGATCAAATGGCGCTCCCTGCGGTTGCTTAAGCTTGACTAAGCCTGTGCTTTAGACTGCTGAATATTTAGAGCTCATCCTTTCTTGGAATTTCCCGCACCTGATAGAGGGCAGTTCATCCAGAAGAGCGGCCAGCGAAGCAGTGCTGCCGACATCCGTCCTCTTCCCGTCGCTGGTTTCATCCTATTTTTTCCCCTTCTCCATTTTTTTTTTCTTTTTCTTTTTTTTTTTTTTTTTTTTTTTTTTTTTTTTTTTTTTTTTTTTTTTTTTTTTTTTTTTTTTTTTTTTTTTTTTTTTTTTTTTTTTTTTTTTTTTTTTTTTTTTTTTTGGTTTTGTTTTTTTGTTTTTAGGCAATTTGCCACCAGGTTCATCCTACTTGGCCACGTGGATTCTCTTCTTGTGTGCTGTGAGCCTCGGAATAAAGATATCTCAACAACAGTTTGTGTCATTCTTTTGTGTTTGAGTTGTTTAAAATGTTAACATGTAAATATTTTACAATATTTTACTTGTAGTGAAATGGATTGCAATGCCATTTGCTAATTCAAGAGAAGATATGAGAGGAGAAAATGTACAATCCTTTGATTGAAATTATTTCCCACTGACCTAAACTTTGTTTCATTGAAAAATAACAAATGTTTTACACCAAAAAAATAGGAAAAATAACATACTGCTTTGCAGCTGTAGCTCTCTTGGTAATATTTCACTGATTAAAATAAGCCATGGGGTCCAGATCTAAATAAACATGCAAGAGAAAATGGAGCTTGGACTTTGTTCATGGCTGCCTGCAAGCTTAAGGGAAAGAAACATTGCTTATGCAGTGATATATAGTCTAATTTATTTGTTATCTAGATGCATGGAAAATTTCAGAGAAAGTTTTCTTGCATTTTATCTGCAAATATCTGGGTTTAAAATGAACATTTTATCTATATATCATATTCATCAAATAGCTGGTGAAATGTTTTAGAACTCAACCTTGCAAACATCACTCAGGACAACTGGGCAGAGAGGCGGGGGAAACTTGGAAAAAAAAATAACTTTCAGTATCCTTGATAATTTCCAGTTCAAATGCTTCTTGAGTCCTGTGCTGATAGAGAATGCAGCTAATATGTAACAATATCACACTTAGACAATGGTTGTGTGTGCATTATTTGATTGAGAATTCCAAATTTTTTTGAATACTTCCCTGGTTTGGACTATGTTCCTACTTATGTTATCTTGAACCTGAAGTATAATACATAGCTCGTATATGTAGTACATATATGCTGTATGTATAAAACATTTTCTATCTAAGTAACAACGGAAATAAATTTAAGTTAAATTTGGGGCAAATCTAGAGTTTATTTGAAATTTATGACTTCTTTTTTTCCTCTATTAGTTCTTCTTTCTATCTTTTTTTTTTTTCCTGTCTTTTTGAGACAGGGTCTCACTATGCAGTTCAGGCTGGCCTTGAGCTCACTTTTGAATCCCAGGCTGGTCTCGAACTCGCACCAATCCTCCTGCCTCAGCCTCCTGAGTGCTGGGATTACAGGCGTGAGCCACCACGCCCAGCTTCTTCTTTCTATCTTAAAGTATATTTTAAAGAGTAAGATTTCTGGATAGAAAAGAAAAGGTGAAGTATGTTACGAATAAAAGCATTTTTATGACCTAAGGTTTGTTAACAATTTTCACTTACATAAAGTGTTTCCTATAACTATCATACTTTATTGAATTATAGTTAGTCCTGGAATAGACTGGTAGCAAGTAAAATGGTAAAGTGAAAGGACTTACTTAAGAACTCATATTAAAATGAAAGCAACAAACATAGCAAAATCAAAGAACTATGGGATAATTTGTTTCAAACACTTTATTTTAGAATCAAGGAAGAGATTCTTTCAGCACACAAAAAAAGAACAGGTGCAGCTGTTTAGATATTCAATTCTTTATTATTTTGGAAGGGCATGTAGAGAAGTTAAAGTTTATGACTCAAAAAATTGAAAACAATCTGAAAAGATCTCATTATTTTATTCCACTGAAAATCCAAATCCTACTTTGAAATGTACTCTCTACTTTCATGGGTATGAATAAAATGTGTGTGAAATTTTGGTTATGTTTGGGTAAGGAATGTTTTTCAAATTCTCTGATGTTCCAGTGTAAAAGAGAAATCAAAATGTAAAAATCTTCAAAAGTTTTCTCCAGTCATTCTAATGAAAAACAGTGACAAGGATCTAGGTTGAATCAGATAGATCAAGACATTTTAATTCTAATACAGAAAACCATAAATACTTTCTATTACTGTCCATTTGACTAAAGCTTCCCAGAAGATAAAGGAAGAATGGCGCACTGAGAGATCAAAAGTAAATCCGTTACGTAGAGAATATTATTTATTTCCAGTTTTCTGTTCTTGCTGTGATTTATCTCTTATAATTTATTTTAGCAAATAAAGTATAACATAGATTGTCAACCTGGCTCTCTAAACAGCTTCCTCAGGAACTTGTGTACATTGAAAGCAAGGTACTTGAAAGCCAGTTAAAGTTATGACACATTCTTGAAAGAAATTTTTCACAAAGGTAAACAAAAGAGTCTGAGTAGCAGTCTAAACAGCAGTGGCACATAATCATGTTTATATTCAGTATTAATTTAATATATTCATGTTTGTATTATATTTGCATATATGTGTATGCAAATATTTAAAATACTGTTATCGAAACCAAATTCTAAAAGAGATCCTTAATATATTGTTATGTTATGCAAATAATGATTATAGCAGAGAACATACAAAGGCACTTTGGGAGGACATGCAAATCTATATTTGCATATTAATGATAGTTTTTTTTTTGAGTGTACACTTACCCCAGACACATCATGTTTTTTACTTCCAGTGTATATGGCTTTTTACCTAACAATAATAACTCTGTGAAGTATTTTTTCTTAAAAATGATAAGAACCTAACATCTTTGTCATCCTTACGTTTATGGAACCATATAGGTTGAAATATGATCTCAATGAAATAAAATTCATTTTAAGAATGCTGTTATGCTGGGCGTGGTGGCTCATGCCTGTAATCCCAGCACTCAGGAGGCTGAGGCAGGAGGATCGGTGTGAGTTCGAGACCAGCCTGGGCTACAAAGGTGAGCTTAAGGCCAGCCTCAACTGCATAGTAAGACTCTGTCTCAAAAAGACAAAAAAAAAAAAAAAAAAAAAAAAAAAAAAAAAAAAAAGAATGCTGCTAGAAATTCAGTGAGAAAGCCAAGATGGCATCTCATTGGTCAAATCCTTAAAATGATTATAGTTTTACATAAATTCCATGATCTTCCTATAGACAGGTAGAATCTTTTGGTACAAGACAGTAAGTATAAGCTAAGAGGTTCTCTTCTTCCGTACAACCTCTCTGAACCTCTCTGTAACTTACAAGATAATGTCCTTGAGATCACTTGTACTCCACAATTATTTACTCATTTTCTCATTCTCTTACTTTCCTGTGTTCCTAATGCTAGCATTCTTAGACGTTTGAGAAATATTGGCGAAGTAACTAATGATGCTTCAAATGAGAGTTGTCAAACTGTGCTTTATATAGAAAGAGCTAGATGGATGGCAGGGTACATAGGCACAGGAGGACATAGAAAGTTCCCACTATCTCTACACATGCTCCAAAGCATCAGCTTAAACAAAGATGTCTTTATGGAGAGCTATTATTTGTGCAGAGGCACTCATCCTTACCACCAGTCCTGAAGCCACAGGCAGCGTGGTACTGATACGCTGCGTATAGCAGGTATTGTGGCCTTACAGGATCATAAACTTTCAGAGTTATGATGTCATTTTCAGCAACACTTATTGTGACTGGACTTCATAGTAACTGTGCATGGGATGTGCAGAAATAAGGCAAGGCAGGATTAGGGAGGGCATAGCACAGGGCTGACCCCACCTTCTGCACTCACCACAGAGAGAATCCAGGGAAGCCATGCCTCACATGGGCCTGGGTGACTTTCCCAGGAACCTGTTGTGTCCACTGGTAACAGTATTTCACCTGACCTGCAGGTGTCTGTGACTGTGCAGACAGGTGTTTAGTGTCATTAAGCAGACATGCCACTTCTCTTAATTATTATGTGATAGTTGTGTGATTTTGTAAAACAACTGAGTAAGATAAACATAAAATGGTAAGTCGACTTTTGTAGTTTATACACAATGATAACTAATATAGGTTTGACACAAGCTTGAGACAGTCTTGGCCTAGGTAAAGGCAGAGGCTGGAAACCCATGGGACAGATGTGCATGGAAGACACCCATTCGCTCAGGGAATCGCAACGCTTTTCTTATTCACCCATAATCTTTCTCTCCAATTCTCATCTTCATTCCTGTTGAAGAATAAGGGAGGGATCTACTTACAAAAGACTAACTGCTCCCTCAGTTCTCTAATTCACTCCTCCTTTTGCAGATTTCTACAATCTTCTTGCACCTTCAATCTCTCTGTTATCAATGACTCTGTCTTCCTTTCTGGCATTTAGATATCATTGCCTTTCCACTGCCTTAGAGAAAGTCTTTTTATTTATCTTTTAAGAATGTACTTATTTGACATAGGGTCTCACTACCCAGTTTGAGCTTGTAGTGATCCTCATGTCTCAGCCTCTCCATGCTGTGATTATAGGCATGCACTTCCATGTTCGGCTTCTGTGGCCTGCACCCAGGTCGTTGCACTTGCCAGGCAGACATTTATGCTACAGAGCTATTTCCCCAACCCACAAAAGCCTTTCTAAACCCCATGCTCTGATCAAGTTCTTATTCTGCCTGCATCCAACAGACACAAATTTTGGGTTCTTTACACTTTTATTCTACATAGAATTGCTCTTCCTTCTCGCTCCTCACAAATTCGTTCATTGACTCAGTTTCTACACTTCCCAATAATTGTCCAAACTTTAAAATATGTGGTTTCCTTCTCATCACTTGAAATTATTCCCCAAAGAATGTTAAATGTCAAAAACTCCCTTTCCTTACTTTTTAGTTTGGATTTATAAGTGGCCTTTCAGTTGTGGTTTAGAGATTCAGTGCCATGTCAGATAAGCCCTACAATTTCACCGGAGACTAAGTGCTATAGAACTTTAATTTGCATGACTACAATGGACCTTAGAGATGCAACAGGAATTTGGGTCTGTCAGTGGGACATACATGGGTCCCTACTTTATTTTGGGCTCTGCCATCTTTGACAATTAGCTTCTTCCACAAACTATTAAGTTTTCTGTAAAAGTTTTCTCTCTCCTGGATAAACATGAGTGAGAAATTTCAAGGTCCAAGTGCAGAAGTGATCAGCATTATTGGGGTCCCCTGCTCCTGTTAAGACTGTTTTATAGTTGCATTTAAGTGTAAGATGAGCTGGCCATGGACTCTAGGTTTTGGGGGAAGATACAAGAAACAACAATTTATAAAGATGCAAACTTCTTCTATATCACCTTAAATACTATCTTTTTCTTGGAATCTATTACATTTTTGTCCTGTGACATTTTTTTTTATAGCTTTCTTGCATAGTGCCTGATCTTAACTTGGCTTTTTTATAGTAGTAGAGCTTCATTTTCTTCCAGTAAATTTGTTTAATTTTATGGATTCAAATAACATGTCTGCATGGTAATATCTCTGGCACCAACTTATTTCTTATAATATAGAGTCCTGTTACTAATTGTTGACAGAATATCTGCTATTGATAATTTTGGGGTGGAGGACATAGCGCATTCACTTAAGCACCTGCCAGGCAAGCACGAAGTCATGAGTTCAATCCCTGATACTAAAAAAAAAAAAAAATGGGGCAGGGAGGTAGCTCACTGGCTTAAGTGTCTCTCTAGAAAGTGTAAGGTCCCATGTTTGATTCTTGGTACCAAAACATTAATAAGTAAATAAATAAATAAGTACAATAATCTTGGATTCCAACGTCTACTACAAGGCAGTACATATTCATCAGCTATCTTTCAATGTTTATTTCTATTAAAGTTTAAGACAGAGCAGCTGTTTATTTCCTTTGTCTCATTCCTGTATTTAATTGACTTCTACTGTGTCTCCTGGCATCTCACAGACATAAACTGGCTTTGCTTTTATAGTGGTCTCCATACTCCCTTGTTTTCATCCCGTCTCACCATGTTCTGAGAAAGTTTGTACACTGCTATGTGAATAGTTCTTACATATTGCAAATCTGACTATGACGTTCTTTACTATCAAACTTCAATTGCTCAAAATAAGAAAAATTGAAATTCTTCAACTTGCTAACCAGGTTTCTTTATCAACCTCTCCTGATACCTATCCCTACTAGGAACAGTGATAAATAAATTAATTGCCATCAGTGAAGGAGATATTATTGTGGCTTTAAAGTGAATAATAATAATAATAATAATAATAATAATATCATCGATAGAGAACTCACTATGCAGCAGCGTCTATACTAAGAACTGTTTTACAGTCTATACATAGTCAAATTATGCTCTTGGATATGTAGGTATGTTGCAGAACTTATTTACTAAAACTTATATTTATGGGGAATGCTAGAGTCTGCTGCGTAATTTTTGTCTACAAGAAGAAAAGCGGATGACAAAATAGAAAAGTTCTATTTGCTCTCAAGCCTGTCTCGAGTACTACAAACTGCAATACTAATTACTTTTCCGTTTGTTTCCCATATAAGCTTTCTTTGTAGCACTGGGAGTTGGAGAGAGCATCCTATAATTTGAGGAGTCACAAGGAAAAAAATAAGTTTGATACATGGATGTTTGTAAACAAAGAGGTAGGTTGAGACAACATTACATTGATGACTAGATTTTTTTTTTAGCAGAACATAAAATTAACTGATATAAATTATTTGGAAAAATAAAATTGTCCTGGAGTGAACTTGGCACTAAATAGATAAAAGCAAGATAAACCCTTTTATTGCAAAATCCAAGGGAAAAATGATAATATCACAATTAGTGTCAATTTACATGTAATCATAGCATCAATCTTCCTGTGCAATGAATACATCTTTGGCCTATGAGTTGTTTTCAAACTTCTTATAGCCAGCTGTTATTCTACCATTATGTATTATAGCCTCAAAGTCAGATATTACTTTTTTTATTTAATCTACAGAAAAACTATAACAGACAGCATAGTATTTTGGGGGAGCATGGAGATAACTCAGTGGAATAAGTGCTTCCCTGGTAAGCACAAGGCTCTGAGTTTGATCCCTGGTACCACCTTTCCCCCAAATGCATTGGCTTTTTTGTTATTACTGACATGTCATAAAAGCAAACCAGAGATAAGAGACAATAGCATGACTAGAGCTGGATGTTATGACTTCCCTGAAATGTTCAGTTTGATATAAGCAAGTAGATGTTTATTTAAAGCATATTCTGTTCATAGCTTCAAATGCATGTAAATATAAATCATGCTTTCCTTAAGTATGAACTTCCTCAATTTGGATGAATTTCATTATTTTAGTGGGTAAGGGCTTTTGTGATATGTTTTATGTTTTCTCCTTCTTCCGATTACTTCAGTACTCATTGCTTTCATTGAATTATGGGAACAGTGATTGCAGAGTGGTGTTTGGAATGATACTTTTGGCAGGCAGGTGAGGACAGGGCTTCAGGATCTATTGTTCTGGAACAGTTGTCTCCATAGTGAAGAGAGGAGGATGCTGGGGAAATGCTCTGTCTCGGTATCCACAGATATCTCAGAAACACAATCATTTCAGTTGTTCTTTTTGCTTGCATGTCATGTTGAGGTCAGCCTTTTTAATCTTCTATATTGTTAAGAATTTTTGGGGACAGGTTCTGATATGTGAAGACAGCAGAAGGTTTTCAGCACTGAAAATGAACCTCAGACAAGACAAACATTAGGTCTGATTTATAGTGTTGCTATTCTTTCAAAGGTCTCTGCTACCTCTTTCTCTCTTTATTTCACAGGTCACTGTCCTGACCTCTTACATTGTCCTGCTCCCAGATCTTTCCATGACCCCGATAAATGCAGTAATTATCCACTTTGTGAACATTTGCTTTGAGTTAGGTCTTCTTGTAAGCCTTTTATAGGCATCATTTTATATAATCCTCACAACAATCCAGAGGGGTGGATATTATTATCCCTGAGGAAGCAGGAGTTCAGAAAGGCCACATGCCCCCTTCAGAGTCACACACACCTCAGGTGGCAAAGTGGGTATAAAAATTTCTTCAGTCTGACCCAAACTCCAAGGTACATTTAGAAGTCAACTAAGACTTAAGAACTGTAGATAAAGTTGTCTGGAAATCATTACAGAGCATAAGATGAGGCAGGATAGAGTTCGTGATCTTTCCTTAAAGACAAATTCCACCACATAGGATTGTGCTGCAGAAAATGGCAAATCGAAAGCTCCCACTCAGCTACTGTATTGTCTTTTATTGTCTCAGCTTCTTATGTCTCTGTGAAAGATGAAGAACTTATTTTTTTTTTCTTCTTTTTTTTGTCTTTTTGAGACAGGGTCTCGCTATGCAGTTGAGGCTGGCCTTGAGCTCACTTTTGTAGCCCAGGCTGGTCTCGAACTCGCACCGATCCTCCTGCCTCAGCCTCCCGAGTGCTGGGATTGCAGGCGTGAGCCACCATGCCCGGCTAAGATGAAGAACTTATGCTGCTCCGTGTCTCTCATGTCACGATGGAACATACTCAGTGAACTCTTAATTTCTCCTTAACATGAAAAGCTTTATCTCTTTGCTCTTATAAAGCCAAATATTAAATCATCATGGGTGTTAATTTGAATGGGTTAATCTCCAAGTGAGATGCTGTTCTCTGTTACTGTGACGGATGGTGATAGCACATGGTGAGCCCGCATTTGCCCCTGGCAGGATTGGTGGTGGGCCTAGGCTACTCTTCACTCTCTTGTTTAAAGCACACACCCTAGTAGATTCTTTTTTGTCCCTTGTCCACCAGCATCTTTAGGATCTAATGCTTACACTTTGAGCTTCTCAGACATCACAGAAACGCGTTAGTGAGGGGCAGACAAATGAAAGGAAAATGATCAGATTCCCAGTTCTTTAGGAAATGACAAACAAATGAAAATTTATTTTAAGTGCTTAAGTGTTCACATACATTTATGATCAGTTTATTTTGAATTTATTGCATGTCATTTTGGAAGTTGTAGAGGGGATAATCCTTAAAACAAAGTAAAACAATTTTCCATGTATGTTTGTGTTTAACTATGTTTGATCCAAGGTATATGTTGCCATTATTAATATCTTAGGGAGTCATTGATAGGATTTATGCAGGAGAAAGCTGCTCCAGTTCCACCTATACATCATTAAATGATTGACATGAGTGAGGTTTTATGTCTTGTTAGATGAAAGAAATTAACATGGCTTCAACTTGGCTGTGGTAATAATCTAGTTCTATCTATATTTTCAGGAGGAAAAAAGGAAAACAAAAGGAAATCACCAGTTTATCTTTTAAAATATGGCCAGCCTGGTAGCTCAGCAGCCTAAAGTGCCGAGGTTGTGATTCTCAGGATGCTGTGCTGGCCCCACCCCCAGGGTGTGCTTAGACAGCAACGGAGACTGGGCGTGGTGTGGTAAACCCCCCCACGCCCCCCGTAATCCAACACTTGGAAGGCAGAGAACAGGAGAATCGCTATGAGTCCCATCTACGTAGTGAGACCTTGTAGATCCTGTAGATCCTGCACTAAATACAGAAAGAATAAAATGAAATAAAATAAAAATATGGCAATCCTATTTGGTACCAATGAGGGGAACTGAATCGCCTTCCAATTGAAAGAGAGCTTTTAACTCCACAGAATAAGCCTTGAAAAAAGATAGTATTATTTAAAAACATCAACCAAGAAAACTTGCTGCTGTTGCTGTGTTTATGATTAGGTGATTTGCATATCACACCCAGACCAAGGGAAATGCAGAGGTGTAACAATGCTATGTTATCACTCTCCTCAGCCTGTTAGATCTACTACCTTTCCATGTCGGTTATAGAGTATAAAAACATTGTCAGCAACAGAAAATGTCACACAATGAAAGAATCTGAGTCTTAAAAGAAAAATCAAGTTGTTCTTCTTTTTTTTTTTTTTTGCCTTTTTGAGACAGGGTCTCACTGTGCAGTTGAGGCTGGCCTTGAGTTCACTTTTGTAGCCCAGGCTGGTCTTGAACTCGCACCAGTCCTCCTGCCTCAGCCTCGCGAGTGCTGGGATTACAGGTGTGCGCCACCACGCCCAGCTAAAGTTTGTTCTTAAGCTGCACCTCTAAGCAGACCTACATATGCAAATGTCATATAGTCTCCCTAGTGTACGGACTCAAAAGAAGAAATGAATGAGTGAATGAATGAATAAATAAATGAATTTTGGGCGGTGCCAGGAATCAATCTCAGGACCTTGCATTTTCTTCCTCCCCAACTCCTATAATTTTTTTTTCCAAAAATACATTTTTCCAAAATGTACTTGGAAGAATTAAAAAAAAATAATGTTTATTGAAAATGTTAATATTTATTGTTTCAGCAATCTTACATACTTATATCTATTAATCTAAACTGATTTGATCATGAAAATATGTAGTACAACCATTGTTAAATTTTTCTTGTTTTGAAATTCTGTACTATATGTACTCTTACTTGTTACTGTTTTTCTATCTTTGTTTCTGCTATTTTTACTCTTTAAAATAAAGTTAAATCTATAGAAAATAATATCATGACTATTAAGGTAGTCATATTACCTTATGTAATAGAGTAATATGTAGTAATTTTAAAAAAGATGCACCTCTAGGAAACATTTTTTATCATTTTCTTTTCTTTTCTTTCTTTTTTTTGTGGCAACAAACATTAGCTCTACTGGACATGAGTCTGATCTGTGCCTTGAGGAGTAGATGAGTGGTGAGAGTATATATAGGATTAGGTTTATTCCCTCTAGAAATCAGACTTGATTCAGTTCTTCAATCCTGTCCTTCTTGGAGACTTGCACAGATCTGAGAGACGCCCAGCACAGGCCAACAGTCTGCAGTCTGGTTTCGTTGTCAGATTCAGGAGCCACATTAGTGTCCTTACTAGTCAGAAACAGGAAAGTCAGCAGAAGCTGGAGGAGAAAATGTGGACCTGCCCTGGTGGTGACACAAGAGGCAAATGCCGGGCCGAGAGAGGAGATAGAGGACCTCAGCATCGGCTGGGTAGTCTGCATCTGGGGAGCTGAATAAGAAGCAAAGAAAAACCAAGAGACCGAAAGGCCCTCCCAGAAGGGCCCATCTGTTTTGACACAGATGTAGTGTACTTAGAGTCGCACATTGAGTAGTGTCAGAAATGTTTTCTCAGAATTCAAACGTTCTTAATTTCACAACTTGGGAGAAGAAAAGACATTCCCATTGCTGTTTCTATTTTTCAGGAACCAATGCCCTGCGGTGCTAAATAATTGAGCTTTACATCAAATGACTTGCCTCGTACATTTGTGTCATTATGTCTGACATGGAGCTGTCCAAGTTTTCTTTCTATCCTAGCAGCTGTCTGCAACAAAGTGGTAAACTGTGGACCCAGAGATAGTGTGGAAAAGACCCCATTAATTCCAACAGAATGGGCTCAGCCTGAAGCCTGCCTCACTCCTTTCCAGAGGCTGCTGATTCTGGCTGTCACCCATCTCCCTGAAGAGTATCTGTGGAGACCCAGGTAGAATGCCCCACGAGCCTTCTCACTGGAATTTGTTGAGTCACCATTCCTGTTCAACTCGAAGATCACCAGGGAGTTCTGACTACCACAGCAGCCTACAGGAATCTTGCAAAGCACTACCCTGTGCCAATCAGGAGCTTTGAGCAGCCTACCCTGCCCACCCACACTCTGGAGAGCCTTGCTGACCTACACTCTGTTCACCTGCCATCACTGCAAAAAACAACAAAGGGAATGAACAAAAGGCACCCCACACACACAAAAAACGAGTCCAGGAGACATAACCATAGAAGAACTTGGAAGTCACACATCAGAAATTTCTGAGATTATAGCAACTTAAGTAAAGAAAGAACTCCACCAGGCTATAGAGGAAATCAGATCAGAAATAACCTCTCAAGTGAAAAACAACATGGCAGCAATCATGAATGCATTGCTTGGTACCTCTAAGGAAGACATAGATTAAAAAGTAGAAGGGAATAGGAAAATGGTAGAAACATTGAATGAATAATTCAAGAAAAGGGCTAGAATGCACAAAGCAGATTCTAACTGATATTTAGAACTTTAAGAATTCCATTGAAAGTTGGAAAACTACTTGAATGAAACAGAAGATAGAATTTGAGACCTTGAAGATAGCACTGCAGCTAGTGAACATGAAAAGAAATATCTCTTAAAAATAATAAGAAACTAGAAAATACAATATAACAGTTGTCAGATGATGCAAAGAAAGATAAGGCCTGCACATATCAATGAAACAGCTGGAGATAATACAGAAGACATAAAAAGAGTATTTGCAGAAGTAGTAGCAGAAAAGTTCCCTAGCATGTGAAAAGAATCTGAGATAGAGTAGCTGAGGTGTATAAAACTCTAGCTGGCCATAATTAAAATAAATTGTCACCCAGACACATAATATTCAAGATCACAGAAAGTGACCAAAATAACAGAAGATTAAACACTATCAGAAAGAAGAACTAGATCATATATAATGAAAAGTCCATCAAAATCATTGCAGATTTCTCAACATAGACCACCAAATCAAGAAGAACTTAGCATAAGGTATTTCAGGTCCTGAGAGAAAACAGCTTTAAAAACAGATTGGTATAACCTGCAAAACTATGTATCAAATTTATTGGAGAGATTAGATACTTCCATGCAAAGAACAGCTTAGGAAATTCATGACAACCAAACAAACCCTACCATTATGGTTTGTGTCTAGTTGTCCCCTCAAAGCCTCCTGGAATCATGGGGTGGGAACTTCCAGAGTTTGTGATTAACTCATGTTCCACTAGGATCATGGGTAATCCAAGGCTGGGAATATAAATATGTGTTTTTCCCCCAGCCTTGGGAAGAGAGCCTGAATGTAATATAAGAGAGACAGAGAGACAGACTTCCTCTCTGTTGTCTGCTATTCCTCCCTTGGCTCCCCTTGGTCTTTGCTGCTACCATGAACTGCTCCTCTCTCCCCTGTGTCACACTGCCTTGGAGCCAGCCAAGCATGGGATGAAACCTCCAGTAACTGTGAGTTAAATAAACCTTTCTTCCCTTCATTTTGAGTGTTGAGTGTTTTCCCCAGCAATGAGAGAAGAATAACAGAGACACCTACAATGAATACTGATAGATAACTGAGAAAGAGACAAAGATGACCACAACTACTACAACAACAGAAGACAAGTATGAAGCAGAGTAAATAATTAAGCAAAGGAGAAAAGTAAGGATCCTACAGTAGGAAAACAACAGGACTAAGATAAGCCAATACATAATGTTGTCATCATCAAAGTAAATGGCTAAAATTCACTAATCAAAAGAAGTAGACTGGCAGAGTGGATAAAGAAACAAAGTCCAACAATATGTTGCATATGAGAAACACATTTAAATAAAAAGAATTAATATATTGAATGCCAAACCCTACTTCATGCGACTAAGAACCAAAAAAAGCAGGAGTAGCTATTCTGAAAATGTCAACTTCAAAGTAAACACGTTTCAGAGCCAAAGAAGGTCAGTACATATTTGTTAGTGGAAAATTGCAAAAGGAAAATATAACAAATGTAAATATACGTGTACCCAATGCAAGAGTACCCAAGTATATAAGAAAAATTTAACAGACATGAAAATTTAATGAGAAATTACATAATTATATTTGGAAGCTGTAACACATCATTGATACAAAGAGATAGAACAATCATGCAAAAAATAAGCAAAGAAATAACGGAACTAAAATGAAGCTGTGAAGAATTGGACTTTGTGGACCTTTAAAGAGTGTTCCACCCACAATGTCAGAATGCACATTTTTCTTAGCTGCACATGGGATGTTGTTCTCCAACATAGTTCATGTGCTAGCACATAGAATGCTTAAATAAATGCAAAGGAATCTAAATTATCCTCTGAATATTATCTGACATTAATTCAGTGAGACTGGAAATTGTTGAAAAAAAGAAACAGCAAAAACTATATAAACACATAGAAACTAAATAATTCCCTCTTGGACAATCAATAGGTCATGGATGAAATTAAAGAAGAACTTAAGTAATAGTTACAATCTAACAAAAATGCAGAAACAACTTACAAGAACCTGTGGGATACAAAGAAAATTGTCTTAAGAGGGGAATATATAGCAGTAAATTCTCACATCAAATAAACAATTTAGCCTATACCTCAAAATCCTAGAAAAAGAAGAGCAAGTCAAGTTCAAAGCCCAGAGAAGGCAGGAAACTATAAAGATCAGGGCAAACATAAATACAATGGAGATGAACAAAACAATACAAAGAATTAATGAGTCAAAGAGTTGGTTCTCTGAAAGAGTAAATAAAATTTGTAAACCCCTAACTAACTTCACCTTAAAAAAGAAAGAAAAAGATTCAAATTCCAGTACTGAGAAAGAAAAGGATGAAATCACTATAGTCCCTGTGTAAATTCAGAAAATTATCAACACTTATTTCCAAACTCTTTATACTATCACAAAATGAAAAATACAGAAGAAGTGCACAGACTTCTAGATGCATATGGATTATCAAAGCTAAATCAAGAAGGTATAGCTGGGCGTGGTGGCTCACGCCTGTAATCCCAGCACTCGGGAGGCTGAGGCAGGAGGATTGGTGCGAGTTCGAGACCAGCCTGGGCTACAAAAGTGAGCTCAGGACCAGCCTCAACTGCATAGCAAGACCCTGTCTCAAAAAAGACAAAAAAAAAAAAAAAGAAGGTATAAAAATTCTAAATAATCCAATATTAGCCAATGAAACTTAAAATATAAGTTAAAAACTACCAACAAAGAAAAAAAGCAGGTCCTGATGGATTCAGAGCTGAATTCTACTAGAAATTTAGGGAGGACCTAATGCTAATGCTTCTTAAACTCTTCAGTGAAATTAAAAGGGAGTCAATTCTCAACTCATGCAGAGAGGCAAGTGTTACTGTAGCTCCAAAGCCAGAGAAAGACCAAACCAAAAAAGAGAACTGCAGGCCAATTTCCCTATTGAACAGAGATGAAAAAAAATCCTCAATAAAATGTTAGCAAACAGAATACAGCAAATCATCAAGAACATTATACATCATGAACAAGTGGAATTCCTTGCAGGAAAGCAAGGATGGTTTAATATGTACAAAAGCAAAATTGTGATACACCACATCAACAGAACCAAAGACAAAAATCGTGATTATCTCAAAGATGCAGAAAAAGCTTTTCATAGTTCAACACTCATTCATGAAAAAAGAAAAAAAAAAACTATAGAAAATTGAAATAGATGGCCTTGATCTTAATTTGAGAAAAAAAACATCTATAACACAACAGCTAACAATATACTTAGTGGAAAAGAATTGAAAGCCTTTACATTAAAATCAGGAACATGACAAGGATCTCCACTGTCACCACTCCTGATAGTTCTGGAAATATCAACCAGAGGAATTAGAGTAGAGAAAGTAATGAAGGGATGTTGATTGCAAAAGAGGAAGTGAAATTTTCATTAATTGCAGATACCATCATACTGCATATAGAAGATCCCAAAAACTTTCCTAAGTGCTTTGCATGTTTAATAACCAATTTCATTAGCATAGCAGGATACATAGCTAACACACAAAAGTCAATAGCATTTCTATACAAAACCACAAACATATTGAAAAAGAAATTATGGAAACCATGCCTTTCAGAATAACACATCAAAAATGAAATATTTAGGAACTAATCCCACAAAGGAAGTAAAAGTTCATAAGGTGAAAGTTTTAGTACTCTGAAAAAAGAGATCAAAGAAGACTTCAGAAAATGGAAACATATCTCTTACTCCAGTAGGAAGAGCCAACATTGTTAACATGACCATACTGCCAAAATTGTTATACAGATTCAATCCAATCCAAATTAAAATACCACCAATAAACCTCACACAACTAGAAAAAAAAACTCTTAAAATTCATCTGGAGCCAGAAGAGACCTAGAGTACCAGACACAATCGTGGGCAACAGAGGAAAGGCAGGAGGCATCACAATTCTTAACATTAAATTATACTACAGTGATATTGTGATAAAATCATCATGGTAATGGCATAAAAACAGACCTGAGGATTATTGGAAGAGATTAGAAGATGTAGACACAACTACAAACCTGCTCAGCCCCTTATCTTTGACAAAGGGGCAAAACATATTCATTGGAAGAAAAATAGCCTGTCTAATAAACGATGCTGGAAGTACTGGCCTTCCACATACCAAAGCCTTAAACTAGACCCATTCCTATCACCATGCACAAAGGTACAGTCAAAATGGGTCAAAGATTTAAATATTAAAATGGAAACACTAAATGTTGTGGAAGAGAAAATAGGTAGAAATCTTAACAATGTAGGGTTAGGTGAAGGCTCATGAATAAAAATCAAACTACTTGGGAAATACTTCAAAGAATCAACAGTTGGGATCTCATCTTTTTGAAAAGTTTCTGCACATGAAAAGTATTCATGAGCAGAACAAAAGGAAAACCCATGAAGTGAGAGATAATCATAGCAGACTGTCAATAAGACAAAGGACTCCTGTATAAAACGTCTAGAGAATTAAAAACAAAAAAATCAGGCCTTCAAAATTCAAAGACTCAATTAAAATTGGCATCTGAAATGCATATATGCTTCTCAAACGAAGAGATACAAATGGTAAATAAATACATGAAAAAAATGTCATTCAGGAGATGCAAATTAAAACAATGCTGAGATACCATGTTACACCAGAATAAGAATAGCTAGCATTAAGCAGTCAACCAATAACAAATGCTGGTGAGGCTGTGGGGATAAAGGAACCCTTTTCCACTTTTGGTTGGAGTTCAAGCTGGTAAAACCAGCTCTGGAAATCAGTATGGAGATTCCTCAAAAGCCTGGGAAGGAGGTCACATTCAAGCCAGCTATTCCCCTCCTAGGTATTTTCGAAAAGAACTGAGATCATCATACCATAGCGGTATATGTGCACCTACAGCTATAGCAGCACAAATGTCATACCTAAATCTTGGGAAATAACTGAAATATTCATCAGTTGAGCAATGAATGAAAAAGATATGGTGTTTTTACACAATGCAATACTATTTATCTATAGGAAAAGATAAACTTGAGGATTTTTTAGATAAATGCATACAATTAGAGACTATATTGGTAAGTAAAATAAATCAGAGGCACATGTGCAAACATCGTATTATGTCACTACTGTAAGAACCTAAAAGATTAATGAAAATCTAAAAGGTACAACAGATAATGTGAAAAGGAAAGAAATTGTTTAAAGGGAAGGAAAAATTGGGATGAGGAAAGGACTAATAAAAGAAATGAAAAATATATTTAGATATGTATACAGAATAGTTTGGAGAATTATATTGCTGATTTCTGCTGGTCTTTTAAGGAACAGTTACTGTTTATTTTTTACTCCAATTTTTTGTACTTTCTCCTCTTTTGAATTTCTTAATTAGTTTTTAAAATGAATCTTACTCATTAATCAGCTATCTGAACAAATAATTTGAAGATAGCATCATATACTGCAGCAACCATTGTTGAATTCCTGTTACTTTTTAAAATAAAATCTTGTATCATTTCTAATGCTGTTTTTTTTCCTATCGCTATTTTGTATTCAATTTAAAAAATAATTCCAACATAATCTTGCAAAGAGATATATAAACTCAGGTTTTTCTCAGAATGTAATTTCACTTTCTGATGTCCTTGAAATGAGTGCTTGGATTTTTTCTTTTCCTCATTGTCTTTCTTCATTATGTTGAAAAGACACAAGCTGTCTCTGCATGCTATCCTTCATCCCCTAAAGGAGGAGGCACAGGGCACTGCTCATGCCACCCTTCTTCTGTAGGCACTGAGCCCTCCACATCCTGATGGTGGGAGCCTTGCTCTCTGACTAGCTGCCTGACTAGTCCACCTAGCTCACTCCCACCTAGTGAGCACGGGAGTCACCTGAGTTAACACCCAGGTAAAGCGGTGACAATGAACTATTAGCATCAAAGTCTAAGACAAGATTAGTGATAACTATGATGGCTAAAAATGGATCTTTTAGTTCCTTCTCATTTTCAAAATGGTGGGTGAAAATACTAAGAAGACAAATACTAATGAGAAGAAATTCAAAGAATTCAAAGCCAAGAAGGCAACTGACGGTTACTGGTAAAAAGGGTAAGATCACGGCCAAAAAAAAAAAAAAAAAAGTTCCAGAGGTGGAAGCCCCACTGCAGCTGAAATCCTGTCCTAAACCTAGTTAGAGGAGTTGGTAGATACTCCTGATCTGCTTGTATTCCAGAAAGGTTTTGTACAAGAGAAAATACAGAGCTGCTAAATTGAATGTTGAGAAGAAAATGGAGAAGGTTCTTGTTGATATCACAAAACCAGTTAGTACTGACAAGAATGGTGGTACCTGGGTGGTTAATCTTGGAACAATGCCAAGTGGGTACTACACTAATGAAGTTGTGTTCCAGAAGCTGTTGAGCCACGGCAGGAAACACTTCAGTCAGTATGTGAGTAAACCTTGAGCTAGCTTCACTCCCGGCTCCATCTTGATCATCCTCACCGGGCGTCACAGAGGCAAGAGAGTGGTCTTCCTGAAGCAGTTGGCCAGTGGCTCGCTACTTGTGACTGGGCCTCTTAGCCTTAATCACATTCCACTATGAAAAACACAGCAGAAATACCTGTTTCCACTTTCACAAAGATTGCTACCAGCAAAATGAAAATCCCCAAACACCTCACTGATGCTTACTTCAAGAAGCAACAGCTGTGGAAACCTAGACACCAGGAGCGCCAGATCTTTGACACCAAACAAGAGAGATAGCAGATTTCAGAGGAGTATAAGCTGAATCAGAAACTGGTGGACTCATAGATTTTAGAAAAAATCAAAGCTGTTCCTCAGCTCTGGGGCTACCTGAGATTCATTTTTGCTCTGACAAATGAAATTTATCCTCATACATTAGTGTTCTAAATTTCTTGCTAAGAACCTAATTAAATAACTGATATTAAAGAAAAAGAAAATAAAACTTTTAGTATGGAAGATAAATCAAAGATTTATTTTCCTCAAAAGTCACTTACTAATCAGTCTTTAGTTATTTTGCCCCAAACCTGTGATTTAACTAAGGATGAGCTCACTGGCCACTTGTACATAATAAATCGCCTCTAAATATCCCCCCATTCCTCAATAATTATTAGGTCTAATTCCATGTAATAAATACTTAGCACTTCAGTCAAAACTGTTTCCCCTCCACCAGCTTGGGCCAACCAGGAAATTAGGTACAGAAATCTCTTCTTCACTGTGGAATTTCCTCCTGGAAATCCAGAAGTCTATGTTAGAAAATGAGTAAAAGAAGGAGTTGAGAACTGCACATAATTTGATTATCCCAACAGCAGGGGATGCTTTAAGGTAATTCTCACTCGGGGAGCTGTTGGTGGCGTTCTTGGGACCGATCATGTCCTCTCCTTGACCTGACAGCCCACCGGCATGCAGAGTTCTCAGTAGTCTCACTGCCAATAGAGGAGAAAGCTCTTTTGCAAGCCTCAGTGCTGGTTTGTGTCTTCCTCTCTGTTGCTGTGTGTGTGTGTGTGTATGTGTGTGTGTGTGTGTGTGTGTATGGTTTGACACTGCATACATTTGGCTTGTTAGTGGGGCACAGCTATGTCCCACATTCCTGCCCTTGGCTCTGGTGCTACGTGCCACTCGGCCATGCCTTCTGTCTTCACTTCTCAGGTGGAGGTCACTCAGTTCTAACCCTGTTATGACCGGAAGGTCCCAGAATGACAACCGTGATCTCTAACTTTCCCCTTATCCCCACAAACTATTCTTCTGTTGACTAGAGGTAGGCGCTTAGCTACAATGTGTTCTCACTTGTTTCTGCATCGATGACAGAATACCTGAAGATGGAGAATTATGAAGAAAAGAAATTTATGTTTTAGAGTCCTGGAAGCTGGGGAGTCCAAGAGCAAAGCAGTGTCTGCTGAGGGCTGCTCTCTGCTCTGAAACGCTGCGGCTTGAGACACAGGAGAGACCAAGAAGCATCAAGTGCTGCCTTCCCATATGGCACAATGTTGGAAGAGATGAAAGGCATCAGCAAGCTCCCTGAAGTCACATTTGTAGGGCAGTGAGTACCTTTCCTGAGAGTGGGACTTTCGTACTTGTCACCTCTAAGCAGGCCTAGCATTTCCTGCAGCTACCTTTGGGTTTATTCTGCAATACGTGAATTATGAAGGGCCACACAACCATTCAAACCAGAGAAATGTGTAAAGCTAATGGTTTCTCTACTCCATGAATGAGAATAGACTGGTGTCCTACTCTGGAGGTTACTTATGGCCACAGAAAAATATACAACATAAAATATCTAAGGCCAAAGGAGCCGGAAATTAGCAAGAAGATAATACACGCAGGACAGAAAAGACTTGCGATCTATTTGTTGAATTTACTTGACAGTAGTTCTATGTGATGTGTGACAGGAAATTTCCCTTTCTTTCTTTCTTTCTTTCTTTCTTTCTTTCTTTCTTTCTTTCTTTCTTTCTTTCTTTCTTTCTTTCTCTCTCTCTCTCTCTTTCTTCCTTTCTTCCTTCCTTCCTTCCTTCCTTCCTTCCTTCCTTCCTTCCTTCCTTCCATCCTTCCTTTCTTTTTTGGCCATGCTGCAAGTGGAACACAGGATATCATACATGCTAGCCAAGTGTTCTAACATCAAGCTACATCCAAGCCTATTCTGTGTAAATATCATGTTTTAGTGTGTGTGTGTGTGTGTGTGTGTGTGTGTGTGTGTGTGTGTGTGTGGTACTGGGGACTGAACTCAGGACCTTGTGTTTGCCAGGCAGGTGCTTATGCTGCTGAGCTATCCATTTCCAGCTAAATAACATGTTGAGACAGGATCTTTTTAAAGCTGCAGTCTGGCCCTGAATATCTGACCCTCTCACAGCCAAACAAGTAGCTAGTGTTAGAGGTTTGTGCCACCATGCTTGGCAGGAAAGGTTCTTTGTATGACTGGATGGAGCCCATTGTAGAGATTCTGACTGTCTGTAGCAAGGGGTGATTGTGTGAAGCCAGATGTTCCAAGACACGAAGCAGCAACACACTGCTCATCTTCCTCAGCTTCTAGTGGCCCACAGTCTAAAAGTTCCATCTTTCCAAGTTACCTCTAGGTTAGCTTTTTCAGAGGTGTGTCGATCCGTGTATCATTAATGAAAGGAATGTTGTGGCACTCAGCCATAAGTGTTGACAATATACTTTCTCTATGTTAGATTGGGTGTAAATATTATAAACATCTTGAGAGAGGAAAAGTATATATAATTTCTTCAATGATGTCATTACTTTGCAGATTAGGGAGATTGGAAAACTGTCTCTCTGCAGCTAGATGCTATTATTATTGTGCAGTTTTCCTTATGGCTATCTACCTAAGTCCAAATGAGTAAACATATAAATATATATTGCACATTAGACACATGTTCACCTCCATAGCTGATTCTGACTTTTTGAACTGATTAAGTGCAATGATTTCTCATCTATTTTTTTTTCTGAAAGTAAAATAGCAACATAAAGATTTCAGTTTATTCACCTGTTTAGTTGCACTTTCTCTTCTGATTTCTTCTGCAGCAAAGATACAACATCCATGCAGAAGGACCACAGTTTTCTCAGACACGAAACTGCCCATGAATATCAGAAGGGATGCTAGCCTCTCTGTTCTGTAGGCAAGAAAGACAGTCATGGTCCTGTACCACAACTCCCTCCGTCTTTGGCTCCAGTCATTCTGGAGCTTAGAATAAGAAGGCAAAGAAGGCAAGGGAACCAGGGTCAGTCTGGCTCTGAAAGGCAGACAGGGTGCTGTGGCCCAACTCTGCTCTTTCCTGTGAGCCCCAATCCCCAAGCAGAGAAGCCCCCTTGCTGGCCAGTGAGGTGGGGGATGGAAGCGGGGCTGGAGAAGCCAGAACAACTCTCTCTTGTCATTTTCATTTCTGAGGACTGAGAGGCAAATGCATTTCCTTCTGTAGAAATACAATGAGTACAAAGGAGTTCCTCCTATCTGGGGAAAATCCACAATTCACAAACAAAATTTGGGCACAAACCTAAATCTGCTGCTTATTAGTAGGTTTTCTTTGTGAATTTGTTCACATCTTAAGTTCTGCTATTATCATGAGAAAGATGAAATTAATTCCTAACTCACAGAATTTATCTAAGAGGGTAACAGAAAAACAACCATGCAGTGAATCTATGAAATTAATGGTAGAAAGCACTGTATAATTACAAATTATACAAAGAATCTCTTTGAGCCTCTGGTTCCTCATTATAGGCATAATGTGCACATTTCACAGAGCTGTGGGTAGATCACATAAGATAGCATGTTGGGTACAGAACTGCCTGGCACAGAGCAAGTCAAGAACATGGCCAATGTGAAGTCTGTTTTTTGCGACCCCAACCTCCACTCTCGGCATCATGCCCTTCTTTTCCTCATCCTGCACTGTGGGATCTGTGCTTCCTCCTACAATTCCCCCAATTAAGAGATGTTCTTCTCCATTTCACCCAGCAGCATACACTTCTGCAAGCACCTCTGTGTTCTCAAGAATCCTGTACGTACCTCAGAACATACCGCTGCTGAATGGTATCCAATAGAAAAGGCAGGCTCACGGGAACACCGCACATGCACTTTATCCACCAGGTCTGGCAGTACGTGTCTTCTGATCCTTCTCTAAAGTCAACATGATAAGTAAGTTAAATGTCTTGAACTGATTCAGGGCTTTAGGATAGCTACAGCAGGACAATCAAAAACTCCTTGTATATACTATAGGACATGTCACGTCTGTATGATATCTAGATTTTATACGTAACAATCTGCCATTGTTTACATTTTGAAGGTTTCCCCAAGAGCCACACATTAAATGCATATCAGTTGGTGGTGCTGTTGGGAGATGGTACAACTTTCAACAAGCAGGCCTTCGGAAGGCAGTTCAGGCATCCCGCCTAGGCCCACCAAAGAGCACTGTGGCACCCCAGCTCCTTCCAGGCTGCCTCCTTACCAGATGCAGTAGGGACCACAGGTCTCCACCAACGTGCCCTCCTGCTGTGACGGTCGGTTCCAGCACAGCCAAAGCAGTGAAGACAGAGACACCCTAGACTGACTCCTTCGGATCTCTGCACACAAACCTTTCCCCCTATTAACCTGATTTTGTCAGACGTTCGCCATGGTAACAGAAAGCTGGCTACTTAATAACATAATATGTTGCATCACTTATATATGAAGGCTTCGAGTTAATTATTCTTTATAGATGAGTAATGTTCATTGTATAAAAACACATCTTTTGCAAACATTCTTCAGGTGACGAGCATTTTGAGTATTGCCATGATTTGGGTATCAAAAATTGTGCTGTTATAAACATAGCTGCACAAACATGGCCATGACACAATGCTTTCAGTTCTTTTGAGCAAATTGCCAGTAGCAGGATGGCTAGATTGAATAGGATTTCCAGTTCTAGTTTTTAAAGGAATCTCCACACTGCTTTCCATCATGGTTGTACCAGTCTACAATTCCCATGAGCAGTGGAGAAGGGTTCCTCTTTTCCTGCAGCCTCTCCAACATTTGTCGCTGGGTGATTTCTTTTTTTTTTTTGTCTTTTTGAGACAGGGTCTCGCTATGCAGTTGAGGCTGGCCTTGAGCTCACTTTTGTAGCCCAGGCTGGTCTTGAACTCGCACCAATCCTCCTGCCTCAGCCTCCCGAGTGCTGGGATTACAGGCGTGAGCCACCACGCCCGGCTGGGTGATTTCTTTAGGATCACCATTTTTTCTGGGGTGAGATGGTATCTCGGTTTTGCTTTAATTTGCATTTCATGGATGGGTAGTGATGTGAAGCACTTTTTCTTTTTCATGTATTTATTAGGTTGTAGTATTTCTTCCTCTGAAAAATGTGTGTTCATCTTCGATGCTCATTTCTGGATTGGGTCTTTAGATTTCGGGGCTGTAATGTTGTTTAGTTCTTTAGACATTCCAGAAAGAAGATCTTTGTCTGAGTGTTTATGAATTAAAACTATTTCGAGATTTGTGGGTTCTCTTTTTATTCTATTGGCAATTTCTTTTGATGTTCAAAAACTCATCTAGAGTTTTGGTCGTTAACTCTTAATATGGTGAGCTGCAAAAGGCTCAAGTCAACAGCTTCTGATATTGTCAGTTGCACCGATAACCCACTACTGTTATATACTATTGGATTACGTATACAGCTACTTTCTCTTTGTTCAATGAGAAGAAAGTTTTGTGTTTAGACAAGGTATCATGTCTGCATCTTGTACTCTAAACAACTGCTGCAAAGACAACAAAACGCAGTGTATTAATTATTAAATCTATCCTACTAACCTTTTATGAAACTGTCTCATTGCTACTTCTTCTCATTAATATTAATTAAAAATAACATAATATGACAGTAATGAAACCCTATTTCACAATAAAAATTGCTGAAAACACAGAAGATATAGCTCAAGGTGAAGGCAACTGGTCAATCCAAGTACTGGGAGGAGGGGCATAAAAGCAAAGAAAATTTATAGAAGTAACTACTTAGAGGTCCTTTAATAACAAATATTGTACTGCAGCAGATATACAGAATTATAAAAGGCCCACACTTATAAAAATGCATAGAAGAAATATTAGTCTACAAAGGTAATTTGTGCTTTCTCTAAAATCTTCTCCTCTCGGCCAGTATCTATGTCACTTATGTCACTTACACCTCAAGCAAGCCCTGCTGGCCCTGGGCTGCTGAAGATGCTATCTGCAGGGTAATTACGTATGCTCAGTTACAGGCTGCTGGCAGAGGGCCCTGAAGACATTTTCTGTCTTGGGCAGAGCAGACAAATTCCTGGGGTGAGGCCTGAGGAACTATGAATTAAGGCAGTGAGGCTCTCTTCTTCCTTTCTATCAACGGGAGAATGAAATTGACAGAACTGGTAAAAGGCACATGGAGACAGCCCGATGTAGTACCAGGGATATCTGATTTGAAATCTTCTGTGCAAGGCTATTTGTTGTGTGTCTTCCCAAATCTCATTTAGCTGTGCTTCAGCAAATGTGAACACTGAAATCCAAGAAGGCAAACTGGCATCTCTGTTTGTCATCAAAATTTGGAGCTGTATCTTCAAGCAGAACAAGAGTATTTTTGAAAGTGCTTGAAATGTTGTCACTGCGTATTCAGGGGAAGGCTCACGAAGCATCATCTCAGCGCTTATTGTGTCCACTTGCAGTGAGACGAGGCGCTGAACTCAGGCAGGTGTAAAAGGTCTTCTCTTGTGCAAATAAATTCTTGCCTCCAAGCATTTTTTTTTTTTTTTTTTTAATGTGAGAGTTTGCTGGAACAGTTCTAAAGTGGAAAGGAAGGAATGAATTCCAACGGTCCAGGGCACAGATTTCACTTTGTAAATAATGCTTAATTCATTGTCAAGACGTAGTTGCCAGAAAAAAAAAAAAAAAACTATAGAAGTAAAACATATAGGTAGTTTTTAAATAAGAAGTATCATTAACTAACAGTGATTGCACATTCATTTTGTGCTTAGGGACATGCCAAGCTTCTGGCCATGCCTTAACTCAGTTTATTTTTATAATAAACTGATAAAATTATACAGCATAGGTAGGTCGGTCTGACTTCTTAGAGATTATCCTTCAGCTAATATGGTTCTCTTAGCTCAAGGCTAGACTATGCTATTGATCAAGGATTTCAGTGACTGCTGGACTAGAACACGCAGGCCCATTTCCACTCACCATTCTGTAATAAGCCTCCCCACTCCTTCTGATATAAGACAGGGAAGCTCAGGATGAACCTTGGATTTGCTCACTGATTGTTAATCCGTGATGGGCAGAAGGGAACCACCCATGTGTTATGAAGTACCTTTTCTCGTCTCCCCTGGCTAGCTTTTAATGAAATAAAATGTCTTACATTCTTTTCTGAGGTTGACTTTTGCTTCTCTAAATTCACTGCAGAAGAGAAATATCTCTCAAGGCTTTCTTCTTTGCTGCCTTTCCTTCCTATGCTTGAAAAATATGAAGTGATTGGAAGCAGCTTCTACTCTCAGGGAACTCTGCGTTTTGTCCCTCTAGCTCAAAGTTAGTCTGCTTGACACCAACCTGGGTGAAAAGTTAAAAGAAAGAAAGCAAAAGAAAGAAAGAGGAAAGAGGAAGAAAGAAATGAAGAAGGAAGAAAGAAAGAAAGAAAAAAGAAAAAGAAAAAGAAAGAAAGAAGGACAGAAAGAAAGAAAGAAAGAAAGAAAGAAAGAAAGAAAGAAAGAAAGAAAGAAAGAAAGAAAACCTTTCCTTGTATTGGGAACTACTCTATTCCAGTCTCTGAAACAGAATAGAATTAAAATATTTTTGATATCCTAAATCTTTTCTATTTACTTTTGCCCTGTCTTCTGAAAGCTGCACTTTCGGAACTAGTGGTAGCAGTCCTTCCCTTCTGTTTACCAGAGACCAACAGAAGCGCAAGCTCCCCCGGCTGACATTGCTCTCCAGCTCCAGCAATTCCTTCCTATTAGGATTAGTGGAGAGTGTCTGGTGGCAAATAGTGTCACTGTGATGACACTAAAATTGCCTGTTTCTTCTGTAGTCGTATGCTAAGCTACCGTGACTCAGCATTACTTTCCATTAGCAAATTTGATAGGCAAGACTGACTCAAACCTGACTTAGCCACAGTGGAATCCTTCATTCTGACCATCCATCGCCCTCTTCAAAAACATACCAAAATTGCTGGTCTTTTGTCTCTCTTCCCCTCAGTCAAGGGCACTCTTCGGCCCATCTAGTGCTCCATACATTGTGGGGACACGGCTGAATGGCCTCTGGGGTTTCACATCCTAGGCCTTGGGGACCTGGCCCCACAGGGCAGACAGGGCATTGTCGTAGGGCATGAAGGGGCCTGGCCTAGGGCAGGGAAGGCCCACCGCAGGGTGACTCACATGAAAAGAACATATAAAAGAGTTGAGGAAGAATTCCGTGTTCTACCTCCTTGGAGAAATATCATTTTTTAAGAGTCGTCTTGGACTTCATCTCCTGGCTTCCAGCACAGACTCCTCAGCCCTTGCCTTGGGTCCCTCAGCTTCCAGCACAGACTCTTCAGCATTCCATCAGGGACCCACTGGCCAGCCAGCAGAGACCTGCATGGAACACTGCAGTGAGCTCCAGACCTTGGGACGGAATCTTTTAGTCTCAGACGTGCTCTGCACGCTTCCTCATCCGACTCTGGTCGACTGCCATAAGCTAATCTTGTAATTTCTTATACATGTGTACATCATGTGTTATATCTGTTCTCCTAATAAAATGCTGACTAACACAGAATATGGTACCAGGAACACTTCTTTTTTTTTTGTATTTATGTAGTGAGGTCTGCATCATGAGTTCCATCCTAAGTAGTGCATTTTATTAAAGACACTTAAAGGCAAAGGTTTAAAAATTCCCCTGATTTGTGATCATCTGTCTGAGAAGATGCAGTGCTCTTGGGCTTGTCACACTTTGGGATAGCGGTCCCCTGAGTTCTTCCACTGTACATGGATGGAGCCAAATGCGAGATTGACGTCATTTGTAGGAAATAAAAGTCAGAATTTGAACACTCAACAATTTAAGTCCAGTTACAAGTTGAGCAAGAAGTCATCTATAAAGCACCCCCACTTGCTCCTCAATTCAGCTTTGCCGGATTTGGACTGGCTCAGGAAGTGAAGTCCCTTACAATGAGAGGCTGCCTGTTAGCATAACTATTCCCACTACTACCCCAATTCCAGGGCAGGGTAGAGCTAAGCCAAGGAGTATCAGAGGGACACAATCTTGTTTGTTTCTTCATGGAGAGGCCTTGCGCCCAGATTAAGTCCTTTAGAGTCTGTTGGAAAGAACTTATCATTCAGTTTCCTTGCATCTCATCTGCCAGTGTTTTCACTGAAGCTGCCATGATCTCTTGCCTTGGTGAGACCAGTTTCTTTTCAGTTGATCACTTTGCTTTTACCTGGAGAGCATCTGCACAGCCTCTATTAATTGCCTGCACCTCCTGTCCCATTTCTAATCTCTTCTCCATAGAAGCCAGTGTAAATTTTAAAGATGAGATTAGAGCACATCATTCCCTTTTGCCACAGAAAGGACTTCACCTTAGCCTGCCTATAGAATCTTCATGGTTTATGCGCCCAATAACCACAGAAGGTCAACTAGAGCTGATTAAAAAATACCTAGTCAATGATAAAAACACACTTCGGGGTGTCTTTGTACAGTGACGGTGGACATGTACTCCAGCAAAATGAGCGATGCAGACCCAACATAGTTGGGGCTGACTTTGCATAATATCTTTATAGGCTGAATGTAATAAAAGGGAAAAAAGGAAGAACTTCATACATTTCTACAGAAATTCCATTCTGCTTGAGCAAACACCCCTCACCTTTTTTTTTTTTTTTTTTTTTTTTTTTCTGTTGTTGACATGAGATACCAGTTTCTTCACCTTCCACAGGGGGCTCATACCAGTGAATCTCAAGAGAGTTTCCATACCTCCAGTCTCCTACTAGTCCTGTGCCCTGGATCCTTCTGGCTCTGCAGCTTCCACTTTCTTGCATTGAGCAGCTGCTAGAACTTTGGATTTTCCATCACTCAGATGACCTTTGTGGACTCCCTTGTGCCTATCCTGTGAGCCTGCCTACCAAGGCCCTTCTTCAATCCTATTTCATCCATCTTTATGACTAGGTATCATTCTGGGGCCTTACTAGTTAGGCTGTAGTCATTCTTATTTTCTATGTCCTTTGGCTGTTCAGTAGTTTAAAAACTACTAGTTATACTTGTTATCTTTCTCCTTGCTGTGTGTAGCTATTTCTCAGCAAAAAAATGTCAGTGGTGCAGAGCCCTTCCTGACCAAAAGTAGCCCTGCCTCCAGCCCCTCCTGGTTGGGATCATTACTTGTTTCTAAAATTCGTTTCTTAGTTTACATGGTTACTGCTGACCTTTCACCCATACTAAAAATATATACTTCTTAAGCATGAACTATGTTGATTTTATGTATAGATGGAGTTCACATTGCAAGGACTTGGTATTCAAAGAATATTTAATCAATGCACTTAGCATAAGTATTTGTAATATGAGTTTATAGTGGTTTTAAAATACAGTTTAAAGTTAATGACATGGCTTTTTCAAGAGATGAATTTTGTATGCACCTTCTTATATCGGACTATGTTGCTACTTAGATATTCAAAAACTAGCTATTTCCAGATCCTAGGTCCTGAGATGTTCACTTTTGGAAATTAATGACCACATCAGAAATAAGCCAGGTGCTTCATCCCAAAGATCACGTAGCAGTTTTGACTGAAGCCACAGTGGGGGTTCTATTTGCCAGCTAGCACCTAGTTCTGCATAGCTAAGCTGACACTTCATGTCAGCATTCAGTGGCTTTTCTTTTTTCCTTTTCAAGAGGGAATATTTTCCTTCTGAACTATCCAGTGTCTGGCCATTACTCAATTCTCCTGTTGTATGCAAGTAGCTGTACTTAAGAAAGGGTTTATGTCAATACATTATCAAATGAACAAGAATGAGTCCCAATAAAACTTTACTCAATAAGCAGATGTTGGGTGAGAGTTGGCCACACAATTTCTAATTCGTCAGCATGCGTATGTGGTCATTTTATCTCCAGTCAATGGTTTTGTTCCAGCCTTCCACACTAATCCAAATGGTCACACTTGGAACAGAGATGGACTGTCCCAGGAAGTCTTACCCAAGTCACAGACCTGTGAGCAAAATAAATTCTGTCCATTGTACCAAGATACCAGATTGTAGATAATTCATTATGTGCAAATAAATCACTGTCATAGGATTAAAATCAGTCTTTTCACAAATGCAGAAAAAATCAGTTACATACTAAGTGCTATTGATATTAAAAATCTCTATATGCAAAAATAGTTTCATACATTAATATAACATCAGGTAAAACTTATTGTCATCAGAGTGTGTTACAAATCATAGTACTTCAGTTTAATCATGCTTTGTAGTTTAAATATACATACGTGTGGAATATGACTATAAATAAAGTATTGATAATAGTAGACAGCCTTAACTATTTAACTTCAAATAAACATTTAAAGACATTCAAAGGAAAGTAATAACAAGCCAGTTTTGACTATTGTAAAGTTGCATTTATTTTTTCCTCAGAAAATATGCCCACATAAAAATCCTTCCCTGTGGGAACAAAGAAATAATATGCTCATCTGTAGTCCAATGTAGAAAAATTGAAGTAGTTCTCTAAGAGTTTCAGACCTCAGGCATAACTTTTAGGTGAAATATACACTTACATTCATTATTTTGTTAAGCTTATGTATAGGGTAACATATTTTCATCCTTGCGTCCATGGCAAAAAATTCAGTTTTTGGAGCGCTACACTATAGAAAGAGTTTTCCAATTATAGTTTTATTTTCTCCACATTAAGGGAAATTTAGTTTAATCAATGAATCAGTGTTATCAGATTAAGAAAGTTTATGCTTCTTAACCTCATTTTTGCATGTGACAGAATTTTTGAGAATTTATTGTGCATGCCACTTGACTTTTGGATAGAATGTAGTTTTCAAAGATTATTGATGTTTTCAATATTTAAAGATACTTGAAACAACTTGCCTTATAACTGTTCTCCATAATACATGAAATATTTCCTTCTATCATTTATGTCATTAGTGGGGCAAATGTATTGATATAAATGTTCCAGATACATTTTCTGTCTTGCAAATAGTGACCAATATTAATTGAAGTAATACCTGACCTTCAGATCTTCTGTCTGGAGAGATTAATGGCAACTTCTTCATCTAGGAAATTGTGAGGAAAAAAGTCAGACAAAGTGCTTAGACAAAAATGCCAGAATGAATTATTGAATTTTCAGCTTTCTCAACTAATGTGAAAAGACTGAGGAGCAAAAATAAAGGTGTATTACTCCAAAATATAGAGGTCTGGTTTTTTGTTTTTTTTTTTTTCCTGGGTGGTTAATGAGCAGTGATGCTTTTCATGTAACTACTGAATATTTAATATTCCAGTTGCCTGTTAAATGCCTGAGTATTGTACAAAAATTTTACTGGGCCAGCATTAGGGGGCTAGATGTTTCTCAAATTGCTTGCAGTGCAAATTCAAGTAACATGGGAAATCGTGTCAGGGCAACCTGATATTTTCCTTTTAGACTGGGTCAAATATGCATTAAACAGTTAAAGGAAAAGCATCCGAGATCTCAGCTCTTTGATTTTTTTCAAGTGTCACCTTCATGGCTGTCTGTGCTGATGCCTGAGGTTTCTGTGGTTAAGAGGAAAGGTGTTAGCAGAATGCAGGATCTTCCGGAGTGATTTTTCTTTTTTTTCTTTCCCTCATTCTGCTGCTGTTGCTTTTGTTTCAGGGGAGTTGGCAGCTGCCTTTTAGCTCTGTGATAACTGAGAGAAACCTGCTCCATAAGCAGGTTAATTTTCTTCCCTTAAGAAAAAGCTTGCTAATCTCATGAGGTATTGCAAAGTTTAAACTGAAGTAAATAGAAAAATGTAAGTTGGAAAAAAAAAAAAAAAAAAAAAAACGTTCCACAGAGGTTCTGATGAGTAGGAACACATCTGCCACACAATAGATTTTGACATTCTTTGGCTCATTGCTTCTGGAGGATGTGGAAAAAGACTGTTCCTGCGTAGTAGGCATCTGGCTTGAACGCCAGCAGGGAGAAGTGTAATTATTGATCTCCACGTTTCTTGACCTGTGGTTTAGTGAGGAGTGGCCTAGTCCCATTTCTGCTTTCCCCTGTGGAAATTACTCTTTCAAAAGATATCTTCAAACTAACAAGGTTTAACTTCTTGTTTCTTGCTTGCTTGGAAGCCCACTTTCTTTTAAGAGGTACACCAGCAACAATTAGTGAAGTGTTCAATATCAGGGTTTTACATGTTATTCTTTCTTTTTTTTTTTTTT
>PVJA010014695.1:32412-47053 GCA_004027025.1 Myocastor coypus | reverse complement strand
ACACCTCTGAGTTATAGGATATTACAGCACAGGTTCTCTTATATCCTGGGTCCTTATTGACCTTGAAGGGCTAGGGCCAAAATATTGGCTATCCTTATAGCCCTTCTTTTTCTCCAATTTTTGGTCTGTTAACTTACATTCTTAAACCTCCAGCAGAAAAGCTTTGTGATACTATTACTCTATAACATAGGTACTTGAGCTTATCATCACTGGATTTCTGAGTATCAAATATCTTTGACTTAGCTTGGAATTGATATTTTCTGACCATCATTGATATTCTAATAACTTTCCATACAATGTGATATAAGCAGTTACACAATTTTGACACAGATATTTAGAAATTCAAGGAAATACAAAATTGTAGCCTGTTAAGACTATGGTATTTGGCCCAGTCTCTTAAGTAAAATAATTCTCTAGATCTACCATTTGGTTATACACTTTGTTCTGTCTCCTACTCTTGCTGGAATTATTGATAGGGACACAGGGTAACAAATAAAAAAGTAAAATTTTGTTTATTGATTTTGAGTGACTTGCAGGTATAAGAAGGTAGGATTTGGAGTCTGGATCCCCTGGAGATTAAGGGTAGGCTGCCAAGGGAGAGGGACCAGTTTTTGAAGGGTATCTGTGACTATGTAAAGATTTAGGTAGTTTTTATTAACTATCCCAGGTGGCCTTTTCACTTGAGACACATATAATACCACAACAGACCCATTGTAGCTGGCAGTATGCAATGTGCTTTACAGTTACTGCTGAGTGAAGATGCCTTTTCTTTCATAAGACTTCTTGCCTCTTAAACAAACCAAAGTCAGTGGACAAATGGAAAATTCAAAACATATTTGCCATATGTATGAGATCATGGACTGATTTCCTTGCTAAACAAGAGACTCTTATACAATAGTCAACAAAAAGTAACAACCCAGAAGAAGAAAATATGCAAAGCATATGAATGGACACTTCAAAGGAAAGTATGGTGGCCAGCAGGCATTACCTCATTAATATGATAGTATTTTCCAATTTTCATTTAAATTGCCAACTGAAAAGGCAATAAAAGAATTGAAGCTATTATTTAGTACTCAATAATATTTGGAAGAGTGTGTATTATATATCAATATACATATTAATGGTGTACCAGAAATAATGTACATTGTATAACTATAACTATATATAGCTATATATGTAACTATGTATATAACTATATATATATATATATATATATATATATATATATATATATATATACTTATGTGCAACCCTATAATCCCAGCTACTCAATAGGCTAAGGCAGAAAAGTTACAAGTTGAAGCCCAGCTTGGGCAATTTAGCAAGATCTTCTTTTAAAGCATAAAATGCAAAGGACTATGGGTATATCTCTTGGTAGAAGACTTGCCTATCATACCTGAGGTCTTGTGTTCAATCTCCAGTACTGAAATAATAATTTTTAAAAACTTAAATAACAAAGAACTTAGAAGTGATCAAAAAGTATGCCAACAGAAATATATCTTGTCTTACTGCACCATACTGTGCAATAGGATACAATGAGGTCATTAAAGGAACAATGAAGCACATTGGAATTAAATAACACTTCCATGAGTTTAAGTGTACATCAGAAAATGTATACATACATGCATATATATATATATACATATATTCTTATATGTGTAATAGTTGTAAGTTAAACAGCATATTGATTATTTTCTCTAAAAGGTGGGATTGTGATGAGAGGGAAGCTGATATTTCTTGCGTAATTTTTTTGAACTAGTTGAAATTAAGTCATTTGCCAAAATTTCCTGAGAAGTCTTGAATTTAATGTCTGAGATCTGGAATCTACAGACTTGTTTTTATGTACCTATGAATTTTCTATCCTACAAAAAACCCAGGCCTGGCCAGATAGCTCAGTGGACTAAAAGGACCTATTTGGCAGAGCATAGTAGACCAGGTTTGATCCCCAGTGTGCTATCTAGGCCCTACCCATAGCATACATTGAGGTAGTGGTTGAGAATGGGTATGGTGGTGCGTGCCTGTAATCCCAGCCCTTGGGAGGCTCAAAATAGGAGGATCACTATGAGTCCTACCTATGTGGTGAGACCCTGTAGACCCTGTACTAATACAAAAAAAACAAAAACAAACAAAAAAACCAAAGACAAATTCATCTGTAGACGACTGTATTTCAGTTCAGTTCATGAAAACCCAAAGGTCAAAAGGCAGTTCTAATTAAAGAACACTAACTATTCCAAATAAGAATATAAAGACCCTAACTAAGAGGCACCTGTGCCCTTTGTGTGGAGGGCCTAGTTTTGTGACCTGTGTCTCTTGCATAGTTCATTAAATGTTATTCCCAGGACTGTTGTTCCATCACAGATGAGTTATGCAGTCTTGCCAACAGCTCGCATGTGTGTAAGTTGCCAAATTTCACTGAATGAGGAGCGTACTGGACTGAGACGGCCTCTAGGAACTTTTTTCTCCTTTTGTGGCATCCTTTTTATTATGGAAGCCAAATGATTCACAGAAAAGAAGGCCAAAAGACTGGAAGTGTGAGGAAAAAAATGTTTTCTCATGCTGTTTTCATCTTTTTAAAGAAGACCAAGTGTGGAAAAGCATGTAAGTGGCAAGAACAAACTACTCATTGATCAGAAAGAAATCTTGGTCCTAAAAACTGTTTTGGCCAGTAGGTAAAAGGAAATCTGCTGCATAAAAAGTCAGACATGATACTTCTCTTCAAAAAAAAAAAAACAAGAAAGCAAAGAAAAAGAAGAAAACTATTTCTCTTTAATCTCTGTATATTTTGTTGATTTTTCATTTGCAATTTGCTATAATGATTCATTTTACACCTTAGGTGGAAGAGTAGGAAAGATAAAGAATGAGTCATCCAGCATATACTGCAGAAATGTTTATTTGCCAGAGCCAAAAATGAGGAAATGACAGCTTACCACAGTGACAAGACAAATAACTAGTTTTCTGTGGTCAGAAGTAGATCTCCTAGACTTCCTTGATGCCAATACAAACTCAGACCCACCCTGGAAACCTTTCAGAGTATTATGCAAAGGTCTGAGTCCAGCCTGAGAGACCATCCAGCTCAATAGCTGGCCCAGCCTCTGTGGGCCTCAAGAACAGGAACACTAGCTAATTATTTTTAACTTAGCTGTTGCTTGAACAAAGATACCCAGTGGAATAGTTCAGATTAGAGACTGCACCATTTTTCCAGCCAGTTAGGCTCCATGATCAGTACAATAGCTGATGGCCTTTGTGCTGAAAACTGACCATAGCCCTAATGGTGTTTACTAGGGAGCAGAAAAGGCAACTGTCACCTCAAAGCAAAGTTTTTTTCATCTCCCTGGAGGTCCCCAAACAGTAGGTACTTCCTCTGGACAGCTAAGCACCATATGGATTTTCTCAGCTGCCAGTATATACCAGGGGCTACTTTTCAAGCAGCATCTCACTGTGTAACTTTGTTCATAGGCTCTTTTTCTACTACTGCCAGCTCTTTCTTGTAATTTCCTGCAGCGAGGCACTTGACCTTGATTTCTTAAACTTTTTAAGGCAAGAGATGTTGTATGTATGAATGACTATCAGTTCTGGTAATGAGCGCAGCTTCTTGTACTCCTACTGATTGTCCTTTATCTTATTTTTTACCTTTCCTGTTTTCTCAACTTCCATGCAGAAAACTGATCTGCTTTCATCCCAACTCCTTAAACTGTTGGAGTGCAGCAGATTTAACACTAAGATGTCTTGGAATGTTACCCTGCCCAGTGATGGGTAAAGTAGAGTGGTCTTCCCAGAACTGAGTGATACCCTTAACCAGCTCTGAAGATACTTTATCTGTTTAGGAGTAAAGTGTCTAAGCTACGTGCATCTCTAGTCTGCTGTCCTTGTTCCTTGTAGACAGAAGGCCCTGTCACTTACTCTTATCCCTGTTCTTCTGAGGAATTCCTATTGTCCCTTCCTTGAACTTAGGGTTTTTTCCTGGGTCTTTGGAGATTTACTTTTTAAGACAAGCATACTTTTTGAGAGCCTCAGAGTTGTTTTAGAAAGTCCCCATCTCTAGCACCTCTTGGTCACAAGGAAAGCATAGGTTCTCAAAGGGAATACTTCTTTCTTTAAAATTTCAATTCCTCACATGCTCCAACCTTTAGACAGGGAATAAGTATTCTCCTAACTCTCATCTTAAGTGAAACTTTTCTGGCTTGAAACTCCTAAAATCCAGCTACTGTCCTTCCTGGCTGGTAAGGTAGGACTCAGCCTCACAGGCGGCATGAGCTATCTCTAGCTTAGCATGTTCTTTCACATATTGGTTCAAGTTTCTCTCCTGATTGGAATACGTGTCTTTTCTCTCTATCCTACTAAAAACCTGATCAATCATTTTTTTGCTGCTATCCCAGTATCCCCTGCCAACAGAGATTTCTTTAAATCTTACTGTATCTTTTCTTCAGTATATACTGTAATATGGTACTAGAGCACATAATAAGTGGTATGTTAGTTAAACTTATAATGCTGTTTAACTTTTTAAGAAATGTGTGTCTTATATAACCATGTAGCTTGTCAAACTCGTTGAGCATGGAAACTTCTGAGAATTTTCTTTAATTATCATCGAGCCTAATCCTAATTTTTTTTAACTTTTCTGAACACTATTGGTACAAATATTTATTCTCATTGAACTAACAGAAAGTAGTTATATGCATAGAGCAATATTCCATAATAGTAGGAGCTTATCATCAGAACTGGCAATGTCAGAAGCTGTTGACTTGAGTCTTTTACAGCTCAGCATACTAATCTGGCTTTACTTATTATGTCTCATGGTTAAACTTTTCTGCTGAGTGGTTGAGGCCAAGTTAAAGCAAGACCTATATAACACAACATGTAATTTTTGTATCTGACAAGGTTAGTTAAATCCCCTCAGGATTTACTGTGAAATCATGTACAGAGTGTTATAGAACTTTTGTCAGTGTCAGCTGTCTGGATGAATCACGGTCATTGCTTGACCATTTTGCTCTCTGTGAAAGCAAGTGACTCTTCTTAGGTACACTATACATCATTGATTCCTTTCCTTTGTGGTCCATAATTTCTTTGAGCAGAAAATTTTGGGACATCACTGAGTTATAGGATATTACAGTGCAGGTTCTCTTATGTCCTGAGTCCTCACTGATCTTGAAGGGCTAGGACCAAAATATTGGCTATCCTTGTAGCCCTTCTTTTCTAATCCTAATATTTAACATTAGTCTAAACCTAATATTTATTTTCTGATAATCATTTGCTGAGTGAGAGGAAAAATCATGAATGGATATTTCAAGATACTGGGAAGACCTGTTTTCTTTTTTGTTAACCTTTCTAAGGTAATTTTCTAACAGAAGCTTTTAGTTCTGTTTTAACTTACCATGAAGTTTGAGAGATCTGTATAATTTGCAGTCATAAGAAAAATATTTTAATTAAACATTCCAAACTTATAAAGTCAAACTAGTTTTTATATTCACTGTCACCTCAGTAAACTACAGCAGCTTTAAATGAAAGTTTAATATTCTGTAGTAGTAATCTCTAAAAAACTTTTGCTTTTGCTACATATTATTAGAAAAGAAAAATATCCCTATGGTTTAAAAGCCAAAGCGCTGGCTTAGGCAATTGCAGACACCAGGGGTTGATCCCCAGCACTACATGGCATGCCAGCTGCATCACCGGGTGTGCTGAGCTAGTCACCAAGACCGGGCATGGTCGTGCATGCCTGTAATCCCAGGGCTGAGGAGGCTCAAAATAGGAGGATCACTATGAGTTGGAGCTGCATGGTGAGATCCTATGGCAAACATTTAAAAAAAAAAAGAAAGAAAGAAAGAAAGAAAGAGAAAAAGAAAAAAGAAAAGAAAACTGGAGTTGTAAACCTAGTTTCTTCCTTTAGTTGCTCATTGTTTTTCTAAGAGCAACAAAAAGAATGGGAATGACTAAAGGCTTAGAATAAAGTTTCTATTATTTCTATCTCTAGGTACTGTGAGAAGTTCCCATAGCATGTTTTTTGTTACACACTGAACATCTTCTACTGTCAAAGAACTTTTCATTTTTTGAAACTGTACCCATTTGAGATTAATTTAAATAGGATGAAACTTTGAAAGATTAGGAACTATTAAATATGGGCCGAAGTGGGTTGCACCTGCTGAACCATCCTCTGCTTTGATTTGTCTGCTCTGTGCCATTCTGGGAAGCAGTATGTCATCTCCAGCTACAGTGTGGCAGATTCATGCATATTTACTAGTTGCAAATTATAGATGTGCAGCCCAGAGAGTCAGTCACACTGTTCTTTGTCTTTCTGCTTTTCTTCTTTCACTAATGAATCGAAACGCTTCATCTATCCAGAACTTGGAGATAGATTTTGTAGCTTGTCATAGCCTTAGTACACCAATTAAGTCTTTGTAATTGAAATGAACGTAATTTTGTTTTCCAGTGTGGAAGTTTACATGGAAGGAGACTGAGGTTTTCTCCATCCTGTGTCTAGCCTTTGATGTAATGATTTATTAAGGTACTAGGAGAGATATTGATCCTGCTAATAGCTTCTGCTTTGCCACATAATGTTTTACATTTTATTCAGCTAAAGGACCATATTCCCTTCTCTTCCTCTGATTGACCGTAAATGCTTTGGCTTTCCTCAGTAATTATTTCACTAAAGCAGTGGGTAAAAGTCAAATATTTATAAACGAATTAGTGGAATCAACATGTCTAAATAAAATGCATGATTCCAAGAAGTATTATATAGTACTCTAAAATTAGCAAAGTTTGGTATAAGACAAAAAGAAAACAGAAGAAAAAAATGGTAAAAACAGAAATGATTAAAGGCACACATGAAGTTTGATAAAAAATTATGACGAATGCTTAAATTAGAAAATATTAGTACAGTAAAAGGTACATTGCTGTTAGTCTCCCTCAAACTATTCTTCATTGCTTTCTGGAAGTCTTCTTTTAGGAGTGATTTTAGTTGTGCTATCATGGCTACTTCAATGTCCTGAATCAGTATAAAACATTTACTTTCCATAGTTGTTTTGATTTTGGATGGGGCCGGAAGTTGCAGGATGCCAGATCTAGTGAATAAGGCAGACGAGATCTCACGCAATGTTTGTATGTGCCTGTCTTGCTGTTGGACAGCACTAAGGAACAGCATTCACGTTTTTATCGCACCTTATGATGACAATCGCTAAAGGGGACTCCCAGAACTGCTTTAGAGTGTGGCAAGAAGGATGGGATAAGTGTGTCTGAAGGAAGGATGAGCGTTCTGAGGGAGATTAGTGGCAATGAATCTTGTAGTTTAATAAATTTGTGTGATTTAAACATGTACCAATTTTTGTTTGTTTTTTAGATGAGCCTTTGTGTGCTCCTGATGACCCCTGTTGTTTACAGCTCCTTAAGACATAGCCACTGTGACGTTTCTGCAATAACACTTCTGCTCTGTGGCTTCTCTCCTTAATCTTCTTTTTCTTAATGGAAGCTTTGGAATATTAGTGGTTTATTTCAGGTTTAATTATTGAAATGTACCATCTCAGGACACCAATAGTTGATGACAATGCTAGGATCATTTTGTTATATGCAAACTACTTTGTACTTTTACATGTTTTAGGAAGTGTTAATTCTTGTCTGAGATATGATTAATTTGGTTTTAAAAATAAGAAAAACACCGCTGGTGTCGTAGAACTTGTATGAATGGGGAGCAACAAAACTCTACTCAAGACCTGACTTGGTCACCAGTCGCCATGTATCCTTGCACAGGCAATGCAAGTTCTTTGGGCTCCAGTTTCCTGATTTGGAAACTAGAGATACAAAAAATTATAAAATTCAAAGCGTATAATGTCCAATTATGTTGTAAATTGTATGGTGTCCTAGGATGTAACTCTTAAAAAATCTTCTATGATTATGTGCTAGCCATGGAAGGATTTCTTTCAAAATAAATGTAGATAGAAATAGGATTGAATTCCAGTCTGTAAGTTAGTAATATTGCTCTATATGTTTTCCAGTATTGTTCCTTTTGATTCAGTACATAGTCAGGTCCTAGTGTAACCTGCCTTTTGCATCCCATTTACATTTGTTGAAGGGATGAAAAATCTCTTCGGAGTCTTGTTGGAAATAACAAAGTTTCAGTGTCTAGGACTCATGTGCAATTATTCATATTTTTCCTAAGTGCCATTAGTATACTTGGAGGGATGCTTTGTACTTTGTCACAGTATTCTAGCTCTAGCTGGGAAAGCAAAACCAGCCACAGCTGCTTGCTCTGAAGTGTGTCTGCCATGAGTGGGCATTGTGTGTGCTGTTCCACACTGTCCTTTTGTTCATTCATTATCCTGCATTTATCTTGATCCTTCCACTTGTCATTATCTGCAGGAACTCATAAAGTGCAGAAGCAAACAATCTACAAAGAAAAACTGAATGGTGCACATGACTTCAAAAAAGGGAGAAAGCAACGTGTTCAAATGAACCAGCTTTAAAGACATGGTGAGTACTGTGACCACTAAGATGTGATCTTGTTTTTTCTAGCCTTATCACCAGAGCATGCTGAGTATCACCCCAGTCTATCAAATGCAGAACTGGTTTTTTTTTTTTTTTAATTTTGGTGTGTTTTAGAAAATTAAAATAGTTATAGAAGTATGGTAGTCCTACTTTCATTATTAATTGTTATCATGACTGTCTGATAAACTACACAACATAGTTTTCTCCAAGTGAGCATTTAGAAGTTTTAACAGTAATTATACAATAACTGTGGTGGGGTCTGTAGGCTACCTCTATCTGGCCAAATTTCCCAGTTTGTTTTAGAACCCCACCACCTTCATCTCTTATGTCCTTTATTTCCCCCTACAAAATGTGCAGGCTTCAAAATTGCCATCTTCTCATCTGAATTATTAAAAACTCTCCCCTTCCCCATATTGTCTTATTTACTTTTCTCTCATTACTGAAACAAAATACATAATACTCCAAGTTAAGGAAGGGAAGACTTACTTAGCTCACAGTTTGTGGAGGTATTAGTCCATAATTGGCTGGCTCCAAGGCAGGCTGGCACTTGGAAGAGGGGCAACAATTCATGGTATTGAAAGACAGAAAAAGCAACAAGACAGGAGAGAGAGACAGCCCTCTTTCTATTCCTTATATCATTTGCAGGCTACCTGCCCTAGGACAGGTGTAGCACTAACCCTTAACCTTGGCATTGTACCTTGTATCAAACAGGAACTCTAGATTTACTCACTTAAAAAAACCTGAAACTGCGTGAGGCTTCAAAGTACATCTAGACACAAACTATTATACTTACAATGACTTGCTAAATTAGGACAAAGTAATAATACTGATGTGAATAAGGTGTCTGTAACCAAGGCTTTGATCTCTTAATTCTCTGCTAAAAAGGAGAGAGTTAGTCTCTAAATATGTCACTTATTTGGTTAAGAAATAATTTTTTCATTCTTTAGATCAACAGAGAAATGAGTGCTATCTTACTTTGATATATTGAGAAGGTAAATGACTGTGAGGTTAGGAGGATTCTTAGTGATGATTAATACTGAATCTCAAATTATTACACAGACAGTTCTCTTTATGGCCAGCATATCTTGGTTCTGCTGTTAATGCCTAGGAGTGCCCATTATTTTACCTGTACCTACTCTATAGGCAGCAGTAATTTCCTAGCAAAGAAGAGGAGGAGAATAATAAAAATGGTGGGAAGAAGCGAGCTGGGGCATGGAGATACAGAGAAAACAAAGAGAGCGAGAGGGTTAGCCAGAAAGTTGAATAACTTAACCTTCAAGGTCTCTTTTGACCCAGAGATTCTGTATAAATGAGGGCTACATAAGTGTGAGAGTAAGCATTATGATTCAGGGAGAGGGGAAGGTTCTGAGAATGTAGTGAAGGACTCAATTTCTAGCTAAAATTTTCTAGGTTAATAAATATGTTATGATGAATTGTTTGTCTCCTGGAGCAGAAGTGAGCCCTTCTCTGAGATTTCTATGAATTTCAAAAATCAGCCTGTGACCTCCTTGGCATTCCCTTTCAGGACATCAGATACATCTCCCACATTGAGGTTGAGGTCAGTAGATATCTCTGTGTTTTCTACCCTATGTCAGAACTCTGCAAGAGGGTTGGTAAGAGATAAGAATTATCAGAGGGTGACAGTTTTCTGTTCTTTCCTATTGGAGTTAAAGAAGACTTGGGTACCAGAGATATGCAGAGACCAGGAAAGGCCAGCTGCACATTGAAATACTGAGAGATTGAGAATCCAGACTAGCTCTTTTTAAGACAAATGTTTTCCAAACTAAGAAATTAAACTGTGTACGAAAAGAACATATACACTTGAAGCTTGCTTCATATCCTTACATGAAAGTAACCTTATGTCGTAGTCTGTTCTTGGGCCCTGCATACTTGGTGATCTCCTTCTCTGCCTGAGCATAGCTATAGAAAGGGGAAGATACTGAAATTCCCAGGAGGCTGAAACAGCTTCATAAACAATTGTGCCATCAGGACATTGGTGCAATTTAGCTTGGTATCAAGATGAATTTTTTTTTTTACCATTCAGTTATTATATTATCAAATGCATTCATCAACTGTTTCAGCTTACTAAGCCTATGAGTATTAAATTTAACTAAATTATAATGTACTTTTAAGATAAAAAATGTTTTTGGTATACAGAAATGCTTCAAAAGGTCACTAGCTTTCTGAAGCAGCAATATGCCAGGTAGTTTTTCAAATACAAACAATAACCCTAACTTTGATTTAATTGGTCCATTCTGAGGCCTCAGTATAGAGAAATGCAAGCTCCATCCTGTGTTAGGTGTGTTATGCTTAGAGGAGAGTTTGAGAAGGCATTTCTTTAAGAGATAGCATCTATAATGTTAATTTCATTTGAAATATCCAAGTGAAATTAAGGATCTTTTTAATAGATACCTAAATTTTGTATGTTGTTTTAAACCTTGTCTTTTGCATGATGAGAGTATTTGAAGGATGTTACTGGGCTGGAGCACAATTACACTAGTATTTTACTCTCTAAATGCAACTTGTTTATGATCTAACTTTTTAAACAATCGAGACACACACTATATGACATGGAAGCTTTGCCTTAATAACACAAACTGGATAATTTAAGTTGCTGTTATTTATTTATTTATTTATTTATTATTTATTTACTTATTTATTTATTTTTTTGTCTTTTTGAGACAGGGTCTCGCTATGCAGTTCAGGCTGGCCTTGAGCTCACTTTTGTAGCCCAGGCTGGTCTCAAACTCGCACCAATCCTCCTGCCTCAGCCTCCCGAGTGCTGGGATTACAGGCATGTGCCACCACGCCCAGCTTTAAGTTGCTGTTATAATGCTTCAAAAGATCTCATTCCTAGACCATATCAAGTGCACCTCCTTTGAGGTCTACAAGTGTCCTGAAAGTAGCTCTTAGGATCTTTAGTTAAAAAAAAAAGAAAGAAAGAAAGAAAGAAAGAAAGAAAGAAAGAAAGAAAGAAAGAAAGAAAGAAAGAAAGAGAAAGAAAAAGGATTATGCTACTTTTTAGCCACAAGATTAAGGGAAACCCATTTAATCTTTTTGTGGTTCTGTTTTCTCATGTGTAAATCAGGCCAGTAATAACTGAACCCTCTCAGAGTTATAATGGTGGTTAACTGAGTCAATGGACAGCTTTAGGATAAGAAGTACAGTTACACCTAATCTTAAGCAGGTTTCAGATGGCCTTTATCTGAAACCAGGTATGAAGCCAGAAGACTGTGTATGCAAAACTACTCTCAAAATACCTCTAAATTTTCCGTAGTGAGCAGCATGTGTGGTTCTCTGCCTACTATGCCATCTCTCCAGAATTGCAACCTAGCCAATTGTCTCTTCAGTCTAAGAACACATCAGTGCAGATGAGCACCGAATACAAATGAATCTGGATGACTCTGTGGCTCATATTTGTTGATCTTTTCCATGACCTCAGTACTTTGGTCTCTGCTAAGACTGTAGGACTTTCATGTGGAATTCAGTATAAATTTAAAGGCCTTGAACCCTGGAGTTCAGTTTGACATGGACAGTTTTGAAACCTGAGATGCTGGAACCCCAATGCTGGGTTAATATGAAATAGTTCTCTTTTTCATGGAGAGTAGGGAAGACTTGTGAGCTTTAGGTTCAGAGTATATATACATTTGTAAGATGCACAGGACTATTTTCTAGAACCTACTTAAATTTTAAGTATTGGTAAATTTTAGCAATGTTAAAAATATAACATGTATGAAAAGTCATACATTGGTGTTCCATTGACTATATTTGTATGAAGTATATTTGCTCATGGTGGAATGCAGAACTTTTATTTTCATAAAGTCAGAAGATAAACTGACTTTAGAAATGTAATGATGTTAGAAATGAGTCATTATTTTATTGCGTTTGGAATTAAATGGACTAGCACTTTCTTATGAAATATATTATTTGATCATTTAATATTTTCCTATTGTCTAAATTTGGACATAATGAATAGGTAAAAATACATTCGTAAGTTTTTGAATTTTCAAATTTTCATTTATAAGGTGAAGACATCAAAAAGGGAGCTTTTTTAGAGGTAGTGGATTGTTATTTCTAAATAAATTCAGCATGACTGATATTACAAGGACCCTCTGCTAGACCCTCAGGAAGAATGAATGACCTCTGCTAACAATGACAGCTCAATTCTGCAAATTCTCATTTTTTATTAAAGATTGTCCTAGGTGTCAAGAATAAATTGCTATTGGGAATTTACTATACAAATAGCATTAATAGTTCAAAACTTGTCCTAACTTTGGTGATAGAGGAAAAAACAAAGTGTGTTGTTAGAATCAGAAGGGGAAAGAACCCAGAGATCCTTTTGTCATTCTGTTTAACCATTTTAAGTGAATGGCTCAGTGGGATTTGGGGAGATGATACCTGGACTTGGTTTTGATAGGCTTTAAAATGTTTTTTTATAATTTTTAGTAAGAAATAACAATATGATGGTTTCAAAACACATTAGTAGTACATTCACAGTAATTGATATAGTGCATATTGTTGTCCTCATAGTAGTTATAAAGGGCACATGGTGTAGATGTGATAAATTTTCTAATTGATATTGGTAAAAAAAAAAAACAAAAAAAAACTTCCTTCTCTTTGAACTAAGAGAAAGTAGTTATATGCAGTTCAGTGTTCCATAATTGCAGTGGGTTACTGGTGAAACTGGCAATGTTGGAAGCTGCTGATTTAAGCCTTTTACAGCTCAGCATACTAATCTAGCTTTATGTTTTATGCCTAGTAGTTAAACTTTTTTGCTGGGTGGTTAGGGGCAAGTTAAAGCAAGACCTGTAAAAGAAGCATTGAATGGAGGAAGTTGCAAGAGTTGGTCCTAGCCCTTAACAATCTTGGATGGTAGTATGCTGCCCTTTCTCAGAAACAGGGCTGCATTTTCCTTTGGGAGCCACAAGGTATATTTCCTTGTAGATCCTGAAGTGCAGCTGCAAGAGCAGATCCCAGGGATGCCTGTTAGCCTTACGGATACCCTATTACTCTCTGATCTTGTAGAGACCCTATTACTCTCTGGTCTTGCAGACACTGGAAGCTCCTGTAAGCTACTAAACCAGACTAATGAATCTGGGCCTGAAGACACTAGTTGAACCCTCACAAATTGTCTTGTTTTGCTTAGCACTGAAGTTTATTCCCCTCTACAGTTGAAATCTGGGAATTCTGGGATCATTTTGTTACTTATTACAAATGAAGCGAATACACAGATGGTAAGATGAACAGATGTAGAAATGTTTATGTAATTTAATTAACTAGGTCTACCTGAACCCTTAATGCTTGGGGTTTTTGGTTATGCTTGTCCTTTTCAAGTCAGTCTCTTGGAATTAGATTTTTGTTAATTGCAACAAATATCTCTAACAGTGATGCATTTCAGCGGCAGGAATTTAGGAACTATTTTGTTTTTAAGAAATTTTGTGATTTTTTTTTCTGGAAAAAAAAAGAAAAGAAAACAACAACAACAAAAAAAAACCAAATCCAGTTTCCAAATGTTTTCCCTATAAATGAGAAGCTCACTTTTCTCCATCTTATATCTTCAAATAACCACAACTTTAAGTTCAGTTTTAAAACCATTATCTTATTTCAGAGCAGAATTAATATCAATTGTACTCACAAAAAAAGGAACCTTTAGGCACAGGAAATTATTGTTTTTCTGTAAACAATGAATTTTGCTTTTACATATTTTCTAGCTACTCTCATGGGAAACCCAGGATCTGGGCGTTCAGAGTCCTAGGGAGAGCCAAGTCTGTCAGTGAGCCTAAGGTCTGCACTTGGCTCCCTGTTGGATGGCTCAACATGCAGCTGTGTCTTAGGATTTGCAGTGATGACCTCTGCGTGGTAGAGACTCTCACTGTCTGGAGTTCAGAAATCTGGAGCTCAGATCACCTTTACTTTAGTGCCCATGCATGTTTTATGTGCCCTCTGAAGATGTGTGTAATCTATTTGGGCAGGCCTGTGCTTTCAAAATATCTGACCATTGTTGTCAAGTCCAGTCATTTCAAGTGGTAAAATTTCCTGACTTATTCCTTATTCGCTGACCACCTTCTTCTGCTTCTTTTTCTTCTTCTTCTTCTTCTTCTTCTTCTTCTTCTTCTTCTTCTTCTTCTTCTTCTTCTTCTTCTTCTTCTTCTTCTTCTTCTTCTTCTTCTTC
>PVJA010014695.1:0-32312 GCA_004027025.1 Myocastor coypus | reverse complement strand
GAATTTTTGAAGTTTTTTTCCCTGATACACTTAGTCATTGTTTCACCAGAAGCAGAGAAGTAAATGTGTCCTTCCACAAGACTCTGGCAGTTTGAAATCTTTTTATTTCCATGCTTTTGTCTCTAATTTGTTTTCACTTAAGGAAATCAAAGACAATATAGACTTAAGAACATAAACTTGACAACAAGCAGTTGATTTTATTGGGGAAATTTTTCCTTTAGGAAAATTCATGCTTCAATAAAGAGCTTTATTGCCTACTTGGCTTATGAACCTGGGACGGGGCTTTAGAGATGATAATTGTGATCCAGATCAGTGGAAAGAAGATGGCCCAGGCCTGACTTTCCCATGATTTTGTGGTTTTCTGAGCCAGCTTACCCAACAAGAGTTTATAGACATTCTTTTTTTATTATTATTATTATTATTATTATTATTATTATTATTGTATAAATTAGAATTAAAACAAAAAAGTTACAAGTGATATAGATTTTCACTTAACAAAGTAACATGAATTTCACAGCATTTGTTATAATGCATAGTGTTGTCTTCCAACCAGTTATTCATATTACCAGGTACATGCATGGAAAATTGGAAGAAGAAAGAAAACAAGAAACAAACAAACAAAAAAGAAAACAAGAAAGAAATGTATAAGAAATTAAAAAGATAAAGTTTACAAACAGTTGAAAAAAGGTAACAAAACAAATTAAAGCATTAACTGCTTCTTTCCATAGACCAGCAGAAATACACAGTACAGTTGTCCAAACCATCCTGCTTACATGCATAGATAAATCTCTTTCCCCTACTCCCTCTTCTGTCCTTCTTCTCAACTCAGTAACTCTTTGCTTTTGAATTAGTTCCCAGTACCTATTGGGAAAATAGATAAATTCTATTTTTCTCTTTCAAGTTGTCACAGTAAGGAAACAATGATAATGTTTGCACATGCAGATCTGATTTATTTCACTTAAGAGTCCGTTCTCTAGTTGCATCCATTTACCAACAAAAGACTCAAATTTATCCTGTTTTATAGCTGAATAATACTTTACTGTGTAAAACTACTACATTTTCTTTATCCATTCTTCAGGTGATGGGCATCTGGGTAATATCCAGGACACAGGCATTCTTGAAGCAGTACTCCTCAAATGGCCCAAAGGCACAGGTACTGATAGCACAGATGGGCATCTCAATAATGTGGTCCTGCCTCCATTATCCCAGCAGCTATGTTCTTTGGAGGCTGTCATGTCTGTGAAGCTGAGATGGGTCAACAGCATTTTTCATATCAATTTCAAGTATCTGTGACATAGATAGCTCCAATTAATTTTCAGAGTTTTGACTTTTCTAGCTTTCATTTTGTTCAAGTATGAAAATATGGAGAAGTGTGGCTGAGGGTTTACTTTTTTGATGAGTTTACTCAGATAAATTATCATTAAAGTTCAGACTTTATTGAATTATACCTAATGAAAAAGAAATTTGGGGTTTAGGGAATGTTTGCTATTTAAATCTACAGAAATCTAGAAAGTATGGCCCTCAGAAGATTGTCAGCAGAGACATAATATGAGGTAGAAATGTCTTTTTTTATTGAGGTCCCTTCCAGTGTATTGCTTTGGCAGTAAGAATGATTTGTCTAACGTGCCTATGTTTGATAAGGCCCTACTGCTGACTGTGACATTGCTTTCCAGGTTCCAGGCAATGAAGTAGATCTCATCATGCACTGATTCCACATACATTTGCTTCCGGGCTCAGCATACTCCTGTTTTTTTTTTTTTTTTTACTTTATTTTTTAATAAATTGCACATCATAAATAATTTGCAGACTTAAATAAATATAACAATAAAAAATATGTAAAATAAAAATGAAGAAGAAAGCATTTACAAATCAGTAATATAATAGTTCACTTTATGCCAAAATCAAGAAACTTATATTCATATGATTGGAATTCTCAAAGTAGAAAGGAGGAGGCAATACATACATATGTTGTTGTTGTTTGTTTGCTTTTTGGTACTGGGGACTGAACTAAGGACTTTGCATTTCCCAGGCAGTCACTTATTGTACTGAGTTATCTCCCCAGTCCCAAGCAATAAATAAAGATTTGAAATTCCTGAATTTAGTTGAAATTATAGCACATTTCTAAAAAAGGAACTTTTTGCACAAGAAATTTAAATAAAATACCAAAATACACAGAAATGAAATTGTTCAAAACTAATTGTAAATAAAAACAATCATTAAAGCTTATATGTAAGAAAATAGCAATCAAAGAACAAAATTAAGTATCAGCTTATTCCACATTAGAAATAAAGAGTAAGTGTGTAAGAAACTAGGCTAATTAATTCAAAGGACTGAAAGAGACAGAAAAAGAAAAAAAAAAAAAAAAAAAAAAAAAAAAAAAAAAAAAAAAAAAAAAAAAAAAACTATTTGTGTTTAAAAGACCAGGAAGAAGTAATATGAAGTCAATGGAAATATAATTTTTAAAGTTTCCAATACTAGGAGAAATTATCATGTCGTTTTTTTTTTTATTTTAGGGAAGGGTCTACAGGGTGTTCGGGGCCTTACTGCTAGGTCAGATTTGTAGCGATCTCACCATTCACAGCCTCTCAAGAGCTGGGATTACAGGCGTGTGCTACCACATGCTGTTTCTACATCATGTCTTATAGATTGTAAGTCAGAGATACAGTGTAAATCTTAAGACAAAAATTAAGATTAAATGATACTGAGAAAGTTAATTATTAATTAAGGATTAAATATTTCAAAACAACTCAACTAAGAAGAAGTTTTTATGATAGCAAAAAATTATTAAGAATAAAACAAAACATAAATACTGGGATGGCCAGTATATATGACCAGTACTTCTCACAGTTTGGTGATAGGATATTTCACAAAGTTCTAGTATGTCATGGACATAGTCAGTGTCCATGACACTTAGTGGTGGCCAGGTGTCACTTGTGGGACTGAGCTACTGCTATTTCCTTCATATCTACCCTGTAGATCTGGACAGAATCATGACTCATAGGGTACATGAGAAGCCCATTTGTAGATGAAAATATTCTGCTGCTGTATATGAAAGAATAATTGAAAGACTGTTTTTGTATATCTCTTTTTCTCCTGTGTTTGTTTACCCTATTTGTTGAGTTCCTTCCATCCTCCTTCACGGTCATTTTGATCCCTCTCTAGAATGTCTTTTAGTAGTCTGTGTAGGGTTTTATAGGAAATTCTTTAGTTGTTCATTGTTATGGAAGTGTTTTACTTCTCCATTAAACTTGTGAGTTTTGCAAGGTGTATCAGTCTGGGTTGGAATTTGTTTTCTTGCAAGACTTGAAGTATTCTGTTCCATTTTCTTTTTGACTTGATGGTTTGTAAAGAGAAGTCTGCCATTATTCTGATGGATTTTCCTTTAAATGTGATCTGTTTCTTTTCTCTAGCGGCATTTAGTATACTGTTCTTGTGTTAAATTTCTGGCATTTTGATTATTATATATGTAGGTGTGGTTTTAATTTGGTTGATGCCATCTGGAGTTCTATGTGCTTCAGTTACTTGAATGTCAGATTGTTTTCCCATATTTGAGAGGTTTCCTGCTATTCATTCCATCTGTATTCTTTTTATATTGTTTGCATTGACTCCTTTCTCATTGATGCCTATTGGTCTCATGTTGTTCATCTCTGCATAGTCTTTCAGATGTTTCATAATTTTTTCTTGCATGCTACTTGCTTATAAGAAATCTTTTCTTAACCTTTTCACTAAATGCAATGCTGTCTTCAAGGTCTGAAGTTTATTTTCACTTTCATTAAAACAGCTTTGCCAGCTTGTGATTGAGGTTGTAATTTCCCGTATAACACTTTGAATGTGCTTCATGCATTCTCTTTCTTTCCTATGTTGCTCATTCACGGATTCCATCATTATTTTTATTCTCCTCTATTCTTTCATCTGTTGCTTCTTTAGAAGCAATTAGTACTTCTTTCATTATAGTTGTCATTTCTTTTATTCAGAAATTATTTCTGATCTGATTTCCTCTTTACCTTTCTGCAGTTGTTTCTTTACCTCAGATGCTATTATCTGAGAGATTTCAGGTGTGTGATTTCCAATTACTTCATGCTATTGTCTCCTGTATTTCTTCTGGATGGACTCAGGTCCTGAGAGTGCATTTTATACATTCTCTTTGTCATTTTTGTATAGATCTATCTTCAGAGCTTTGGCGTAGAGCTTTGGTAGAATCCTTACCTTAAGGCCAGGTCTGGATCTATCTATCAAGTCCAAGCTTGTCCAGGTGCGTGTGATTTGGGTCTGCCTGCTGTTCTGCACTTGTTGCTGCTGCAGCCCTTAGAGGTGAACCTGCTGTGCTGGCACAGTGCTCTTCTCCTGAATCAGCAGGGTGGGTATTGGCTCTATAACTTCTGTAGGGAGATCTGCCACAGGGTTATACACTGGAGATGTCGGGCCTGGACTCTGGGTTGAGTGAGGGTCTGTCAGGCTCAGGTCATCTCACTCACACACCGGGCTTTGGTTCTGGGTCAAAAAGAGGATTTCGTGGGCACCGGGTAGTCTCACTTACATGCTGGTCCTGGGCTCTGGGTTGAATGAGGGCCAGGGAGGCCCTAGTTCATCTCACTCACATATTGGTCCTGGGCTGTTGGACCAGTGAGGATCTGGTGGATCCCAGGTCTCACACAGTGGACCTGGGCTTTTGCTCAAATGAAGATCGGTGGGCCCCTGGTCATCTCACATGCCAGACCTGGGATCTGGGTCGAATCCCAGCACATGCCCAATCAGAACCAGGTCTTAGCTGTTTCTCTGACACTTTGTTTGTAACCAGCTTCTCTGAGTGCTGTTTTTTTGTTTCTGTTGACAGCTGCCTCCCATGCTACATCTAGTCACTCTTTGCAGTTACCGTGTTTTACCTTCTTCATAGCTCTTTAATACTATTTGAAATTACTTTTTGGTTTACCTATTTCATTTGCTCATACTGGAATACATATTCTATTAGGACAGGAATCTTATTTATTTCTAGGACCTCAAAGTTCTCTAATACAATATAAGGTCTCAATATTAACACCAAACTTTGGATCTTTCTAGACCTACTTGGATGCCAGTGTGTTACTTAATATTTTTATACATTAGCAATTTTCTTGTCTTTTGTCCATTATGTGAACAATGTCAACCTAGTAAACTTGTACCACCTCTTACCTTGCTCCAGCCCCCAGCATCTATTAGACTCACAGTAGCTCAGATAAGGTGGCTGGTTTTATTGAGTAAAAGTTGAGTGAGGATAATGGATGCCAGCAATTAGACGTATGTCACTGCATAGGGGAGACATCTTCCTGTGCCAAGAATAGCAATCTTCTCACTCCTCGAGTGCATGCAAACTGTTACACAACATGTGCATTAATTTGAAGAATCAACAGGTCTTTAAAAGTGTCTTGGCTCCTTCTGTCAGTGACTTTGACTTTGCTTTATGAAAGCTCCATCCCTGTTTCTTAGCAGAATGGCAGGAGGAGGAGGAGAACCTCAAAAGGCCTAGTATCCAGGTGACCTCTCACAGGGGATGGGCCCACAGGACAGTCCTCCAGCTGAGGCTCTTGATGGATACTGTTCTACCTCTCCACACCCTAACAGTTTCTTTATCTTAGGGTTACTTGTTTATGTGTATGAAAGAGGAAAAAGAAAAGAGCTTGAAAAAAAAAAAAGATTATTTTTTTTGAAGTAGTTTAATAGCAGAAAAGATAGCAAATGCCACTGTGGGGTCAGCTGACAAGGCTAGTTGCATAAAAATTGTGTTTTCATTATTATTTTGAAAACAGCGGGGTAGGAAATCTCAGTAGCTTCAAGGTCTTTTAGAGATGCCTGCCAGCCTGAAACTGAGGTCCAGACAATTCACTTTAATCATAGGTAGAATTCCTTTGAGACAATAGATGTCTCCAGTGTAGGAGTCTCTCAGTGTGATCTGTCTGACCAAGGGAGAAACAGTGGCAGGAATGAGGAAAAGGTAGATAAGAAGACAAGAGCTGGATTAAGTAGTGACTTGTCTGCCTGTTTAGAAAAATGACCCCCCCCAACCCAGCAATAATACGGACATTTATATTATATTTTTTATACTTTTGCCAATCTAGTGATACCTGACAGAAAGTTGTCTACTGACTAATAGCCAACATTAGTCAGGATGATTATCTCAGGAATGAGGTAGCTTGACTGCTTTAGGCGCAGGGTACTAGTCCCACTTTTACACATTTGACCAATTTTCCAGCTTCCATGGCTCGCAACACTCCAGATGTTATTGGATCCTGTAGTTCCAGCCCTGTAGGTCAAGCTGAGTGATCACCATTGAGTGGAGCTACCTCTGAGGTCAATTTGAGATGTGATCAAAGGAGCCCATTATCTAAGGTGGCTAAGGATTTAGAGCAGAGGTTCTCAACCTGTGGGTCACAACCCCAGCGGGAGTTGAATGACCAAAACACAGGGGTCGTCTAAAGCCATTCCAAATCATAACTGTAGCAAAATTACAATTTTGAAGTAACCATCAAAATTATATTTTGCTTTGGGGGTCACCACAACATGAGGAACTGTATTGCAGGGTCGCGGCATTAGAAAGGTTGAGAACCACTGATTTAGAGCGTAGGACAGTTAATGAAGGTATTTATACACAGTGTTTATACTGAGTGGTGTTTATACAGAGATGACCACAGAAGAGAGGAAATTTTAAAAAGAAGTAAATTCTGGCTGCTATACAAGATAGTTTATGCCAAGCTCACATCAGAGTGGAATAACTACTCTCTTATCAATTCATTCTTTCCTTTTGAAGATAAGCAGAAATTTCACTCCCTTTTCCACCAGAGTTCTTTGCTTGTCTTGACTGGCAGATGCTCTCAATTATTGACTTCTGCTCAGAGCAAAGATATGAATTAAGTTCTTGCCAGGTAAAAGAAAATATATTTGATGAAGTCTGACTTTTGTCCTCTTTGTAATTGGGGATGAAACTACCCAACTTGGAAGGTAGGTGGTTTTAATTGTGATTATATTTCTGGTCCAATAATTTAACCAGCTAATATAAGCATGATAATGGGCTTTTATAGTTATTTTGTCAATAGGTGTACTCTTTTATCAAGAAAACACAACACTACTCTTCCTTAATTCAATTCTTAACTTTTATTAAGCATCAGCAGTTTGTCAGGCCATGTGTTGGCCCTCTGGGGAACAGAAGACATGAAATGTTTTTTTTTTTTACTACAGTGAGAAACAAGACTCCTGCTGATGTACAAGGAGGTGAAGGCACAGTTGCCTGCTTGGTCTCTCATGTTATGGTAATTCAAAATACATATTATTGCATGCCTATCTTTTGTTGGGCACTTTGCATGAATCATCTGTATTTCTTGTAACAATGTAGTCAGAGGGCACTATTCAGTGTAATGTAGAGCCAAAGAACTAAAAGAGAGACATAGAGAGGGGGGAGGGAGAGCAAGAAAGGAGGAAAGGGAGGAGAGAGCAGAAGGATGGGGAGGAAAGGGGGAAGAGGGAGAGAATAACTTTGCAGGATTGTACAGCAAGGAAGTGATTTGGATCATTGTATAGCTGTTTTTTAGTTGGACAATAATTGAGATAGAAATGTATATTTTAATAAAGTGATCTTGTATACCAACTTTAAGGCCATCCATAAACAGAGATGAAGGAGAGAAATATTTCATAGTCTTTAACAGCTCAGTGATCTAGGATAGCAAAGGAATATGAGAAGTATTTAACAGAAATTCATCATGAAATATAGGATGAGCTGAGGAAGAAAATTTCTGAAAAGTCACAGGAAAGATTTTCTTTCTTCTCTGCTCCATCTTTGGTACCATGAATAAAAAGTAAACTCAGTGTTTTGTTCTGAAGATATAAAACACAAGTAAAGAATGAAAGGTCTTAACCTAACATTCTTTACTCTTGGAACCAGGAGGCAGGGGATATTCAATATTGTAGCTCAATGATTTATTCTGTACTTTGAAACATTTCATATAAGAAATATATGTAGTACAGTTTATTCATATATATGTGAAACAAACTTTCATATAGTAATACCTCTACAACACATGACCTGCTCTAATATCTTCTAGCTAAGAGAGCAATTGTGATCTATTAGTTAACAACTCAAAGCTCTGCCTAATCTCACCATCTCTTTCTTCTCCCCCTTGATACCTTATGCTCAGAAGAAACATCACCAGTACTCTTTACCTTTCCCTCACTTTTCTCCATTCCATTTTCTATGTATAGCATCTGTGACTGCCTTTTCTCTTCCACCACACATACCTATTACCAGAGACTGAATGTATCTCTTCCAGATTCATATGTTGACGTCCTAACCTCCAAAGTGATGGTACTGGAAAGTAGAGTTGTTGGCAGATTAGGTTAGGAGACTAGAATCTATATAAATGGGGAAGTGCTCTTGAAATACAGACCCCTTGAAATAGAACTTTCTTCTCTTTCCACATGAAGATTGAGCAGGAAACCAGCTTTCTACTAGCTGGGAAGCAGCACCTCCATCTCCCCAAATACTTCATCTGTCAACACATTGTTCTATATTTTGTGCTTTTAAGTGTGTGGTATCTGTTATAGCAACTCAATGGACTGAGACACCTGTGCTTTAAGTTATAAGAACCTCTGTCATCCTACTATTTTATCTTTGTAGATGAAGTTTGCATATCATTTGTTACTGGTGCTCTGTGGTTTATGACAACAGAAGGAAGTTTCTTCCCAGTATCTGAAGCTGCTCTAATATTCAGAAAACATTCTGCACAGCAGGAGACAGAATGGTTTTTGACATAATTTTTACAACTGAAAAGGAAAGAAAAACTTTCAGTCAGACTCAATACTCATATAGTTCCATTAGCACTCATGTTTTTAGAGCTTAAAAGTTGAAGATCAAAATAAAATCTAGGCCCACTAAATGATTGGAAGTTTATTATTTGAATTTCAACCTTGCTTGTATGATAGAAATGCTTTCTTTGAAATCAGTGGTACTGGAGTTTTGTGTTAGGGAAAAACAAATTATCTTTCTCCAGAATTGCCTATTTCAATTATATTCCAAGTAGGAAGCAGCATTCAATGAAACTTTTATCTTAGCATTTTTGGAGGTTGCATCAATAGGGTTGACTCCTGAGACTTTCCAACTGAACTGTTCTGTTTTTCTGTATGGAAAATAGTATGTGGTACACTGTTTAGTTTGTTCTGAAATTATTTTAGCATAGATCTTTTAGAGCCAAAAATTAAAGAAAGGTTGGAGAGGTTGGAATGCTGAGATCATTTGCAGAAGCTGATGATTTTTAAATGTATAAAGTAATTGAAGTAAGATAAAATGAACTATGTGTGTGACAATTGTTCTTTAAGTGTTATGCTTCCCTGTAGATACACCATTACTACAAATGGTTTCCATTAGAATGTTGGTGGGCTCAAATCAGGGGTGTCATCTTAGATCTCACTTTCTCCCTTTATCCCACAGAAGGCACATTACATCCTATGTATTCTTTTCAGAGAAACCCTATTTTCACCTGTTTCTGTTTATGACATCATAGGCATGCCTTTATTTTGGGAGACCTTCAAAAGGCCCTCCTCCCCACAAAGAAAAACTCACCTGTCAGCCATTCAACCCCACCCTTGCTCTCAATTTTCACCATAGCCACCTGAATAAGCCATTAGAACAGTGATGACAGCAAACCTTTCAGTATAACCCAAAACCCACCTACTTATTGCACAGGACCAACCTACAATTAAACTTGAAAACTGAGGTGTCAGCTTAGAAAAAAGACCAAGTCATACATTAATGTATTTTGTAAAGGGTCTCCCTAACACCTGGCTATTGTTTTAATCATTAAAAAAAATTACAACTGACTTTCACAGGACAAACTTTGTTTTTCACTATTATTCTTTTCATTTTTTAAATGTATTTTGTACAGGGTCTTACTACACAGTGCAGACTCCAAATGATCCTCCTATTTTCAGCCTCCAAGCGCTGGGATTACAGGTGTACAACATCATGCTCAGTTTCAGTCTCTGTTCACAGCATGTCAGAGATTGAACCCGGCTGCTGCACTCTGCCTAAGCAGGCACTTTAGTTCACTGAGCTATCAGTCCAGCCTCCTCATCTTAAATATAAGTTGGAAGGAAGGCTGAAATTAAATTGAACATCTATCACAAAAAAAAAAAAAAAAAAGTTTTCTAAGAAAAATAAGCTGGAAGGACATGGAAGAAAAATAAAGAACAAAAAATCATGAAATATTTCTAAATAAAACAGAAAATCAAAAAAACTCCCAAAATTTGCTCATCAAAACCAAAGTTTGGAACCAGTGAGATAGCTCAGTGGACTTAGCACCTGCTTAGGCATGTGCAGGGACCAGGTTCGATTCCCAATGCCACATGCCACATGCCCCACCAGCCCTGCCCCTGGGTGCACTGAGCTGTTGACTGAGTCTGGGCATGATGGTGTACACCTATAATCCCAGCGCTTGGAGGCTGAAAATAGGAGGATCATTTGGAGTCTGCACTGTGTAGTAAGACCCTGTACGAAATACATTTAAAAAATGGAAAGAATAATAGTGAAAAACAAAGTTTGTCCTGTGAAAGTCAGTTGTAATTTTTTTTTAATGATTAAAACAATAGCCAGGTGTTAGGGATGAAGAAAGGACATTGTTGTAATTCCTTGCAGACATTGAAAACATAATGAGAAGGTAGTACTAGCAACATTGTCAAACAACTGCAAAATTTCTGAGGAAATAATAGCAAGGTAAGTCAAATAGTATATTAAAAAGTTAATATATGAACAAATTGGATTTAAAACAGACACAAGATGGTTTAATGTAATTTTTCACACTAATTTTATAAAGGAAAGAAACATGATTACCAGTGAACCATTCAGAATTAGTTCATGATAAAAATTATTATACCAGGCATTAAAGGACATTTTCTTAGTTTGAAAGGATATCCACTCAAAAACTACAGAACAGTATACCTTGTATACATGAGATATATAATCTGTGTCTCACCAATGATCATTTCTACTCTTTCAGACATGTGCAGTGACTGTGAACAATTAGTTACTCATCTGATGTTATTTTGAAAAGAAATAAAAGAAAAATGAAAGCAGGGTCTGGGGAGATATCTCCATGGAACAAGTGCCTGCCTGGAAAGTGCAAGGTCGTGAATTTGAACCCGGTCCCACAAAAAAGAAAGAAAGAAAAGAAAAGAAAGAAAAGTAATTTTTAAATGTTTTTTAAAAACCACACTGAGTAATTGTGGAAGTATTCTATTAATATTTTTAAGCTTAGCATTACCTGTAAAAAAACAGTGTGAGTATGAATATGGAAAACATAGGGAGGTCTTGCTCAGAGGACAGTGTGGCCAGATGGCTGAGGCCAGTATCACGCAGTGCAGACAGATTAGTGCTGAGAGGATGGGCACATCTGAGCCTGGATGTGCAGGTTTACCAGGAGAGGCCCAATACCTTTTTGGTAGGCTGTCGTCTGTTCCCATTGTGTGTAGACTTCGGCTTCCAGAGACCTAACGCTGGCTAAGAGGCTTGGTGGGGTTCATGGGTGTCCCAGGTTGCCTTTAGATCCAAAGCAAATGAAATAGTATTCCTTCTCCTTGGCTCCAGTCAGTTAGAACCTAGGAAATATATATTTTACTGTGATTTATCATCATTGGAAAAGAAATACTGATTTTCAGGAGTTTTTCCCACCTAAATGTTTTGAATACTGTGTCTCATATCACAATGTCTTTTATAATTTGTCTTGAGAGTTTATTAATTTTTAATGAAATATTTTGATGTAGTTATTCTTTATATATATGTATATATCTCTGTATATATATATCTATATCTATATATATATAGATATAGATATAGATATAGATATAGATATAGATATAGGTAGATAGATATCTCTAGCCCCTGAGGGTGGGGCTGGTGTAGCATGTGGTGCCAGGGATTGAACGGCGGTCCCTGCAGATGCCTGCGCTTAACTAAGCAGGAATTTTAGACCACTGAGCCATCTCACCAGCCCCAATATAGTTATTCTTTATTGAAGCCTCAAGAATTACACAGAAAAAAAAGCAGCTATTATCACAGTCATAACTTTTACTTCATATTTACTGAGTTTTCCATGCTGCTTCACCCTGGGGGAAAAATATCACAGTAGTACTTAAATCATAGTATTTCTTTAGCTGAAACCAAGTCTCTCAGATTCTTCCTCAGTAGCTCTGGAGCCTCCACTGTCTCCCATGTATCCTGTGTGCAGATCATTTTGATTATTGTCAATCATCAGCAGGCTTATTCCTTTTCCACCCCAGGTGCATCAATTGTATCTCTACATGTGGTCTCATGTCAGTAGTGAGTAGGAATTGTGACATCTGACAGGATCTAAGGTGACAGAGCCTCACATGTAGGGCACACAGCGTGTTCCAAGATAGAATGTCATCTCTGATTAATTGACTAAGCTATTGGCCAAATATTCCTGATGTTTTGCATTGTGCATGCTTACTAAGATGTCAGATAAACAGGACTCTAGCATATCCACTGTATTCTTTAAGTGTTGAAAGGCTGCTATGGTAGATATGCTAGAGTCCTGGTCATCTGACATGTGAGGCTCTGTCTGACCCAGTTATTATTCTACTAGATATTTTTCCCAAACTGAAAGCAATGGGCCAGGGCAATAGTTCAGTAGAACAAGTGCTTGCCTGGCAAACACATGGTCCTGAGTTCAATCCCCTGTACTAAAAAAAAAAAAAAATAAATAAAAAGATAAATGAAATAAATAAATAAAGAAAGAATTGAAAATATCATACCACAGTGATATATTTGCACTTATGTTTGTGAGAACAATTTGTAATAGCTAGATCTTGAAAACAACTCAAATGCATATCAACTGAAGAATGTACATTTTTATACAATTGAATACTACTCAGCTAAAAAGAAGGATAAATAAGAGGCTTTTAATAAGTAAATGGATGCAACTAGAGACCATTCTCATAAGTGAAATAAACCAGATTCATATATGTAAGCATCATATTGTCACCCCAGTGTGAGAAACTGAAAAAATAAGATCCAAAAGGTAAGAAAAATATTGTGAAAGGAAAAGTAACTACTGCTCAAAAAGATTTTTTTAAAAGAAATTGTATGCTTTCTAAATACTCAAAAAATGAATTATCTTGTACAATTTTATGATTTCAATCTAATCTGAAAAATATAGGATAGTTTTACTGTATGCAAATAAATCAGTAAAAACTTTCTCCAAAGCAAATACTGTAAAATTTTCTATTGCAAGACAATTAAATTCCTAAAATGTTAGACTAGCTACCTGTTTCATTAAGAAAAGTGAATACAAGCCAGGTGTGATCAAGTACACCTGGATTTCCAGAAATTGGGAGGCTGAGGCAGGAGGATTTCTGTGAGTTCGAGGTCCACCTGGGCTACAACGTGAGTTCAAGGCCAGCATGAAATATAAAGTGAAAACCTGTCTCAGAAATGCAGGCAGACAGGCTGACAGGCAAGCAGGCAGAAAGAAGAGAATTTGAAAATAAACATGAGTTCACAAAAGAGAGAGGCCATGCTCACAGGGAGGCAATGCTCAGAAGACAGTGTGGCCAGATGACTAAGGCTGGTATCACGCAGTGGAGAGAGATTAGGGCCTAGAGGATGGGCACAGGCTGTGGGGCCAGCAGGCCTGCTCTCAGCCTAGAAATGCAGGTTTACCAGCAGAGGCCAAGTACCTTCTGCATAGGTACTCTGTCACCACTGTGTGTGGACTCCAGCTCTCAGAGCCCTACCCCATGAAAAAATGATGGAAAGCAATTGGCTAGAGAGTGATTACAGAGTTTAATGCATGAGCTAATTGGCTTGTTTAAGACACACCATCAAAACAGATACACCAATCATTTCTACTTTTAAGTAAATGATGCAAAATTATAGTAATTAAAATATGATTCATTTTTCCTCAGTGTTTCTCCATTAACTTTAAAATAATCATTTGGTGTTAATCCAAATCAGCAAAAAAATGCATGACATCTAAATGGAACATTTACGTTTCAAGTAATATTTCCTGTTGCTTAATGTATACAACAGTTCAAAACAACCTCATTTGTGAACTTCAGAGCTGAAAGAAAATTCTCCTAAGACATATGTCTTCCTTACACCTCTCTTTATTTATGCTCCAGGTCATAATTCTAGTGAATGCAACATTGCTGTCATTCTTACAGTCACAAATTATAATGTGTATGTGCAAATTGCAACTTTCTTGCACAGAGCAGAAGCACAAGTACATCAGATAACATAAAAAGAACAAGTAAAAGTCATTTAATAAAATGAGAAAAATAAATTATGAAGACTTTTTTTTACAACAGGAATTTCTTTTCCTTGAAAGATGCTTAGTTCTGAAAATTTAAGTACTTCCAGGTGAATTTCAGCTATTGCCAGGAAGGATGGGAAACCTGTTATAAGCTTTCAGCTGTAGGATTTTAGTGCTCAATGTATGGACATGCTCAGTTCTACCCCATTCTGGGGTGCATGGGAAGTCATTCCAGGCAGCATCGTGTTTGCTTTTTTTGGGAAAATTACCCTTTGCTACAAAATGCCTGAGGCCCCAAACCAGGATATCCAGAATTATGATAGGAGGATGAATTAGCAGGAAAGCAGGGTATGAGTAGACCTTTAGGAACAGCCTCACTGTTCGTGATGCCACCAGCGAATGGAAAGCTGTATCTCATCCAGGTGTAGCATAGGTCTTTTGATTGCATTTTTCTTAACTGTACGTGTGTCTTGGAACTCCTTGGTCATAGATTCTGATGATGATAGCAGCGGCAAAATCATTTATTCACTAAACATTTTGTATGTGCAAGATAGTGTAATCTCTATGACAATTTTGTGAGGAATTGTTTTCACCATTCACACATGAATGGTGGGAGGAGGGAGAGCATCCTTCTTAAGGTCATACAAATTCTAAGTATTAAACTGAGTGTACATCTCTGATAATGGAAACACTACACAAATAGCAAGCAGTTGAATGAACTGCTAAGTGACACAAGTGGCATTTCCATGTCTGTGCATGGACCCAGGAGTGTGTGTTTTATGTTAGACTAGACAGGTTTTCTCAATCTATTGATATTTTGGGCAGAATAATACTTTGCTATGAGGGTTGTTGTAAACACTGTAAAATGCTTAATAGCACTGCTCTTTAACTTTTAGCCACCAGTGCAACCCTAAGGCAAAAAAATGGTTCCAGAAATTGCCAACTGTCTCCTAGAAGACAAAATTCTTGCCTGTTCAGAAGTACTGGGGTGAGCAGGCCACCTTAGACATCTCTGCTTCAGGAGCACCAATTCCTACTATCATCATCATATTGTAACTTGGCAGGAAATCAGAAGCATCACTTTCAGCAGCACCTATGAAACCTAACTTGTGTTCATTGACCTTCTTCAGTTACCTTCCTCATTGACTTCTTTACCTTCTTCTTCAGTGGCAGTATTAATGCCCTCACTCTCAAAGGGTTCTGGAATAGGGTGAGTATAGTTTCTTCATTTCCTTGTTTTCTCCTTCTGTTTTATAAGTAAGAGAAGTCCAAACTATCATCACTGGAAAATGCTCAAATTTGTACACAGAATGGAATTACTTTCCTATTCTAGGAGAGGCAAAAGTTACAAACATAGGAGTAGGACCATGGGTGAGGGTTTGTAAGCCTGTGGCACAGCTACAGTCCCCCTAAGCCTAAGGAATTTGGGTGAAGGCTGAAGTAGATTGACGCATGTTCTGCTTACATTTTCTTGAGAATTTTGTTTGTTAGAGATCCAAAGTTTACCTGTGGGTGATGCCTCAAATTGGAAGGGTATGTTAGATCAGGGGGGTATGGTTTAATTTATAGTAGAAAGAACCAGTCCAGATATTTGGAAGACAGATTCTACTTTTGCATGTGAAAATCATTAGTGACGATCCCCAGTACTGGAAAAAAAAAGAAAATTATTAGTGAACATTCCCATACTCATTTTGCAATAAAGTAGAGAATCTGCAGCACCAGCATTCACAGTTTGAGAACGTCATAGCTCCCCACTTTGATTTAGTTATTACTTTGTAGCATTCTGGTATAAATATCCTGAGTGCCTCAGAATGTATTTGAGAGAGATGGTCTACTTACAATTGCTCAGGTAGGCAGACTCCCCAGGGACCTTTTGCGTTTAATGAGATTAACTTTTATATATTTAATGAATAATACTAAGTATGATAAAGTAGTATTTTATATATGTGTACTTTAGAACTCATGGCAGGCTTTTAAAAATTCTAATTAATGAAAAATAGTGCAGGTAATCTGGTTTAAGAAAATACAGATTTACAAAACATCAATGAAACCATAAAGTTTTCATAACAGAAACATATTTCTTTTTTTTTAAAAAGAATTTTTATTTTATGTATTATTGTTTTCTTGTTTCAGAACCTTTGTTTATTCACTCATCTTTTATGGCTGGCTCAGCCCGCCCCGAGGGCAGGGTTGGCGCAGCATGTGGTGCCGGGGATCGAACCGTGGTCCCTGAAGCTGCCCAAGCTTCCCCAAGCAGGCGCTTTTAGACCATTGAGCCATCCCGCCAGACCCCAACAGAAACATATTTCTAAGGCTAACTTAGGTGTAACTTTAAGAGGCATAGTAGTCACCAGTGCTTTAGCACAGAGGCTGTAGTAAGGATGAGAAGAGAGCAGGAAATAAAGGCAGCATGCCCAGAATGCTTTGCATGGAGTGTGTATCAGAAATTAAGGCAAGGGCATCCAAACCAAAGGGGAGTTAAGGGAAAATGCTGGGTTTCTTAAAATATATTTACATTATGAATTCTCTCAGAAGACTGTTTGTCTGTAGAGAAATTGATCAAAATATGGAAGAAGGAAAAAAGCAAAACAGAAAAATGAATATGTAGGAACTGGTGTAAAGTTGGGAGAGCCAGAGCCCTGGGTCCTTTCTCTGGTGTGTCCTGTGCTTCTAAGGATCTGAAGACCCTGCCTGAGGCTCCACTGTCATCAGACCTTGGCTCCCTGGGTTCAAACCTATCTGGGACCCTTCAGGGTCCAAAATTTACATGGTAGTGGTTGTTTTGAAGTGATGTCTATTCTGCAATTAAATAAATAGAGGCATGCAGACTTCCCAGTGCTGAGATTACAGGCATTGCTGTCATACTTTACCTCTTGGAGTAATTTCTGAGAATTTTAGGGTCATGAAAACCAAGCACTTCTTCCCACCTCTTCAGAGGATGTAAATAGGTGGATCACTACAAATCCAGTCTAGTAGTGAGATCCTGAACATCTGTGTAGACCTCCCCCCGACCAAAAAAAAAAAGCCCAAGCACTTCTTGAATTTATTGTTATACAGATTGACAGTTTATTTAATCACAGTATTTTGGTCAAAACTAGAGGAAGTAGAAATAGGTTTTTCTCAGCAAAAGTTGACACACACTGGGTATAGTGGTCCATGAGACTGAAGCAGGAGGGAAAAAAAAAAAAAGAAAATGGACACAAGATAAAGCAGTAAAGTCTTGAGCTTAGATTCAGAATAGCAAAGTACTTTGAAGAAAGAAGAGCATTGTGTTGGGTGTGGTGGTACATGCCTATGCCTGCCGTCCCAGCACTGGGGAGGCTGGGGAGGGAGGACGGTTGTGAGTTTGATGCTATTATGGGCTACAAAGTGAGCTCAGGGCAAGCCTAAACTACATTGTGAGACCTGATCTCAAAAAGATACACACAAAGTACAGATTTTTTAAAAATTGCTTTTAGTAAGAAATAACATTGAGACAGTTTTGGGGCTGGGAGATGGCCCTGGGGCACAAGTGCCTGCCTAGCAAGTGCAGGGTCATGAGTTCGAACACCTGTCTCACACATAAAAAATATTGAGACAGTTTCAGCACACATTGGTGGGACAGCCATGGTGGTTCATACAGTGCATGTTGTCTTCATGGTGGTTGTTCAGAGTACAGAATGTGGACATGATAACTTTTCTAAACATTGTTGGTACAAATATTTGTTCTCATTGAGCTGGGGGAGCAATGTTCCATGGTGGTGAGTTGTCAGCAGAACTAGCAGTGTCAGAGGCTGTTGGCTTGAGCCTTTTGCAGCTCGGCATACTAGTCTGGCTTTACTTTTTATGCCTTGTGATTAAAGTTTTCTGATGGATGGTAGAGTCCAGGTTGAAGCGGGACCTATATAACAAAACATGTAATTTTCGTATCTGACAAGGTTAGTGAAGTCCTCTCAGGATTTACCTTGGAACCATGTAGAGTGTTTTGTGGAGCTATTGTCGGTGTTGGCTGTCTGGATGAGTCATGATCACTGCTGGACCAGTTTGCTCTCTGCGAAAGCCTGAGAGACTTTTTTTTTTTTTTTTTTTTTTTTTTTTTTTTTTTTTTTTTTTTTTTTTTTTTTTTTTTTTTTTTTTTTTTTTTTTTTTTTTTTTTTTTTTTTTTTTTTTTTTTTTTTTTTTTTTTTTTTGTCTGGGTGGCTTTCCGTAGGCACACTGTACATCATTGATCCCTTTCCTCCAAGGCCCCATGGTCTCCTTGAACAGAAGATTTGGGACACCACTGAGTTGCAGGGTGTTTCAGTACGGGTTCTCTTGGGTCCTGGGTCCTTGCTGACCTTGAAGGGTGGAGCCTGAGTGTTGGCTGGCCTTGTGGCCCTTCTTTTTCTCTAATTCTTGGTATGCAGGCCTGGGTTCTTTGCCCTCCAGAGGAGAGGCTTAGTGATGCTGTTGTTCTGTAGCATGGGTGCTTGAGCTTGTCATCACTGTCTTTCTGGATGTGAAATGCCTTGGACTTGGCATGAGACCGGTGTTTTATGTTCTGATGGTTCCCTGTAGATTGTGGTTAAAAAATAAATAGAGGCATGCCCATAAAAAGACTACTGTCTTCAATAAAATTTCAGGAAAATATTGGTCAAACTTTATGGTTTCAAGATTTTTTTGGTAGTCTTAAATATTATTGAGAACTCTAAAACACTTTAGTTCCTGTGATTATATATAATTAAAAATTTTTAGTATATATATATTTATAAACGTAAAAGTAACAGTAAATATTACCTATTAGGTAGAAAAAATACATTTTTATTTAAATATGTCTTGCTTTAACTTGGTCTTAACCATCCAGCAGAAAAGCGTAACCATGAGGTATAAAAAGGAAAGCTATATTAATATGCTGAGCTGTGAAAGGCTCAAGTCAACAAATTTGGGCAATGGCCACTTGTGCTTATAACTCGCTACTATTATGGGCTATTGGACCATATTGGGTTATTTTGCTGAATTCAAGTACCTATGATCTTCGGCTGGCATCAAGCATGAAAATGTCCTTTAAAGACTTCTCCAAATATATCTTCTCTTAGTGTAATGGAACACCCATTTCTGACAAAACAAACAAACAAAAACAACAAAACGGGGGCTATAAATAAAGGATTGTTTTGTTGTGAAAAAATATATGTACATATAAGACAGGATAGATATACAGCTAAATTCTCTTAGTTCATTGAAAAGAAAGGTTCATACTACTAATATTGTTTAGACTAGCTATCATGTCTAGATCTTGTCCTCTGAATGACTACTATAAAGACAACAATATGCAAAGAATTATTATACCTCTCCTACTAACCTGTTTTGAAACTATTTCATTAATCCTTATCTTTTTTTCTCATTAAAATAATAAAAATAAAAAGTATACTTTAATAGATAACTTTTTCAAAGTAAAAAATGTTGGGAAGTTTATGTTTCATTAACATTTTTGCATTTCTTTAATGTCTGACTTGACCATGTCCATAGAAGGCATCTGGATTCTCTTGTACTACTTCTTGGCCTGTTGTGATATGTTTCAGTTAAAGATATAAAGAAACCCTGCCTCACAAACATTTTAAAGTTATTTTTCAAGTAGCTTTGGAAATGATAACTATTTCAAATAACCATGGATACTATTGCACCATAACTCAAAGTGTCTGCCTTTAATACAATCACAATTTTACACACTTGCTTTTGCCACATGTGTGCAAACAGTGGCACAAAAAGAAATGATGTTTGAGTTTTATGGAAAATGATTTGCCCTCCCAGATCTCAAGAAAGGATCTGAGAAACACCTTAAAGTGTGTAATTACATTTTTTTTAATGAAGTAAAACAGTCACTAGTTTATTTTCACTGAATACTTTTGAGATCAGTTTGGTACAAAGTAAAAAGTGTCTCTGTAGTAATACGGAAGCTGAACAATCAATACATGGCAGTATATGGAGGAAACTTTAGTAGGCCAAAATAGTAAGTAATATTCTTATTGGTCAATGTTTGTCTTCAATAAAGAGCAGAAATAAAACCTAGACCAAAACATATACTCACAAGTGCAGTGTTCCACAGTCACCTACACAGGGCTAGCTTGCTTTTCCAAGGGCAGAAGGAATCTTCCCAGAAACCTCTTTCACAGACACAGCAGATGTCTGGGTCAGGGCTAGTGGAGAACCGACCAGCTAAGACAGAAGTGCAAACAATGGTAGACCAAAACACAGAAGACACTTCTTTATACAATAAAAGGCACTCTTTTTTCCTCAAAAGGAGAACACATCTAGACTTTTTTTTTTTTTTTTAAACATAGATTTCTTAATGGCAAATGGATAGCTACTTAAGTTTCTCAGGGAATGTCCTCACCAAGAGGATTGACTGGTCCACTGCTGTTGGGCAGTGCTCTGATTTTGTGCTTGCTCTTGCTCTGGGCGCAGGAATCCCCTGTCCTGGATCAGTTTTCTCCAGGACACAAGGACACGAGTGTGTTGTTGTCAGTGGACTTCAGGAACTCTGGCAGCAGGTACCACAGCTGTACCAGAAGCAATGTCTGATTATTACAATTCTTTCATGTATACCCGAGAATATTAATAAAAAACAAATCCTAAAAGAAGTCATGTTTTATCCTCAGGAATTTAACATTAAGTGAGACAAACAGTACACATCTCACGTAGCTTTCAAGTAGGAGAAGTCAGTATACTGATGACCCTGAGAAAAACAGTGTAGACAAAGCACCAAGTGTAAAGTGTTTCTCCTTGTGCTAGTGCACTTAAATAAAGGCTTAAGCCATGCAAGAAGTCTGTGAAATATGTAGTAGCATTGAAAGACTTTCGAAACTCAGTCACTGTGAGCTCATCCTCTAGGAAGGCTGACTGACCAGCACCCCAGCTTCCTCTACGAGCACCAAGTGCCTGATCGAAGGGTTTACAGGGCTGTCTCTACTTTATGTTCCAGGTATCTGTGCAGACACTTTGAGAACCCTACTTTTAAAATGTGGAAAAAGTCCACAATGTATTGCCAAGTGATAAAGAGACAGAACTGTTATTAAAGCCACAGTTTGGAAATATGAACTTTTTAAAATTAAAAATGCATGAAGACAAAACTAGGAAAATGTATGTCAAATGGACAGGAAATGGTCTTTTTTCTTTGTTCTTTCCATATTATTAAATTTCTTACAGAAAATATTTCTTAAGATAACAAAGGTATTTAGTGTTTAATATATGAAAATGAAACTTTTTTAGAAATTTAAGAAAAATAAAAGGCTCCCATATTTCCATTTCCCTGAGAGTACTGTTTTTATTTCTTGATCTTGATTTTAGCTCTTATTCCTTTGTATTTATACTTTCCCTTGGTGTTTTCCACAAGGCAGCATATCTTGCTATTTTTTTATTTTTATTTTTATTTTTATTTTTACTTACTTTATAAAGATCTTTTCCAGATCATGGATGGCCAAGAAGGTTTTTCCAGTTGTATACAAAGAAGTAACTCTTACTACTGGTAGATTTCAGCTTGCATTGAGATGAACTAGCTAATTTAAATCAAACCCTGTTAGTTAATATATTTTTTCCCTAAAACAGAGTAACAGAGTTCATTAACTGGGTTTACAGAAAAGTAGTCAGCACATTAATACACTAACACTTTTAGATTCTTCATTATGCTAATTTGATTTTAATGATTTAGTAAATTTCTGTTTGTTCTTAAAGATTTAAAAATAGCCAGAGATATTTTCAGCTTAGGCACAGTTTGTTTAATATTATTGTTATTGTAAATATACACTTTTAACTTTTAATAATTCTCAACCTGTCTTATTCCACACATAATTGGGGCTAATATGTAATGCTAACTGCTATATTTTCAATTTCTGGGCTTATGTTAAGTCTACATGGCCAAGACTCCTGCTGGTTGGCATTCTGCTATGCAACCATTTTCTAAGCCATGTTATTGTCATGTCTTGGTGTTCCCTAAGTGGTGGGCTGTAGGATAGGAAGTTTCGAGCCAAATAGATGCTACAGGGTCACTCCCAGGTAATTCCTATTGGAAGTGATAAGTAGAAATAATTACATGGCAGCTCTTTTCTTTTGTAGAGATTGAATTTCTTTGGAAAAATAGTATCCTGTCTATCACCAACTAAGACCCCCAAACATCTTGTCTGCTCTGATTACCTACTTCAGTTCTGAGCAAAATCTGTGTTAAACTTGTGATCTCCATAGAATCAGATGATTTATCAAAACTGATAGGCATTGCTTGAAATGCTGTGAACGTTGGATGATTTCTCTGCTCAGATACTTTCTGTCTGCTTCCGGACTTTGAGGAGCAGTACGATGTGACCCAGTGGATGAGTATTGCAGTATTACCCATACCTGGGAGAGTCATCTTCACTTAATCACCAACATAATAGGAAAGGCTCCTGAGTCAGAGGCACTCTTAGCATGTACTTGCACACTGTGGTTGGACAGCTTAGAGAGGCAGCTGTATTCATTGTTTGCCACTTTCATAGCTGTGTAAGCAATTATTAGTACATTGTCTTTTTTCACATTGGTTGAGTCCTGGAGACAGGCTAGGATTAATCCTGGATCTTCCACTTGTAGGGCCACATTTAGGGAAGCTACTTAGCCCTTTGCTTACAATTGCTTAAAAGGGCAATAAGATGCTTTCTATGAAGATTAATAAGCTAGTACATATAAAATACTTTTATAAGTAGAACATATAATAACTGCTTTTATTATTACTGTAATTATTTAGGTAAGTGTACAGTATTAACACACAATATTTATTAATGACCTATAATTCTGTAGTTAGCAACTCAAACTCAAATGTTGGGAACATGCCTCTGTTTAAAAACAATCAATGGGGTGACTAATAGAACAAATAATAAGTGTTAAAGTAGTGATTGGGCAAGTTAAGAAATTCCTCCCTATACAGGAAGCAACAGGACTGAAAATTGCGAACAAAAATAAAGAGTGGGATAGAAAGTCAGTCCAAGAGGTCAAATATTTGTTGACAGTGAGTCCTAAGAGAAATAAATAGGGGAACTAGATAATTATCGTAAAAATGGAAGATCTTTTCTCTAAATTGAGGTTAGATCTGAGTCCTTAGATTATATTATCAACCACTTTCCCAAAAGAAGTTATACCAAGGTGCATCTTAATGAAATTTCGGAACTCTTAGGATAAAGAGAAAATTGTATTTGCAGGAATGATGGGCTTTGGAAATCTGTGTACAAAAGAAAGCATTTTGATAGTGGAACATTTTTTGTCCACCTTGAATTCAGCACTATAATGTAACATAACACTCTGAAGTTCCCATGGAAAATAACATTGAACTAGGATTCTCAAATAAATATAAAATATCATTAGAAGTACACAATGTACTATGGAAAAATAACAGATGTAAGGAAAAATGAAAAATGTTTAAAGGCAAGACGAGATAGAATTTTAAACTGAAAAATGAGATACTCAAAGTCACAGTAAATATAGAATTATACATTAAAGTAACAAATGAAATTTTTAAACAACATAGTGATCAGTTTTGATGAAAATAGGAAATAGGCACTGATATTTATATTCATGATCAGATCATATGAGTTTAGTGCAGCTTTTTTGGAATATGCCTTTGCATTCTTTTAAGTGCATATTTCATTTGATCCAGTGATTCTAGTTGTGGGCTTCTAACATAATAGTTCTATACATACAAAGGACATGTCCTAGAGGTTCGTTATTCAAGGGTTACAACTAAAAAATATGTTAAGAAACACATTAACCATAGTTTTCCACACCATTTAAGTTACTTAAGTGGTTGTGCTAAGTGCCCAATCTTTGGACATAGCCTGGTCCTATCAGAAGGTTCATCAACAAAGAGGAGGTTAAAGCCAGACTCTATGCATAGGAAACACAATCCACAAGCAACAAAAGAAAAGTTGAATTATCTCCAAATTCAAGTGAATGAAAACATTCACTTTTATCCTAAAATGAAGCATAGATAATTTCAAACCCCATGGAACCCCTTTTGGAAAATTATGACAGAGTGAAAATTGGATTATAATGGAAGTTTATGTACTCTATAATTTTATAGTTTTCAAGACATCATATCTCATTTTGTGTTGTGTTTACTTAATTAGATGTTTGAAATATGGAAAACAATATTTAAGAGAAACCAGAAACATAGTCTTAATGAGACTCAGCATAAACAGAAAAGATAAATTCAGATATCTTCATATTTTAATCATACAAATAATAATTTTGGTATATAAACTGAACTATTATATTGCTTTCCATCACTCAGATTCTTTGTCACACATATAATATTAGATATTTCTTCTTATAAGATGCCTGTTATATTTAGTAACAAAGTAAAACCAAAAAAATGCATACTATTTTTATATTTTTCCTTAGGAAAAATTAGCTATGATATGAGGTCCCATGTACAAAGGGATTTGGAATTGATGGCCACCAAAACAAAAGACAAGTTTTACTTAAGATGCATGTGCTAGAATATAGGGGTGCAAACTTTTGACTTGCCTAGGACGCAGCGAGTGAAGAGGAATTATCTGGGGCCACCTAAAACACATATAATGTAGTTAATGTATATGTAAAATTTATTTGTGTATTGTTATTATGACAAATACAATAAACTAAAGTTTAATAATTCAATAAGAAAACACTTGCTTAATAACAGTAAATGCTTGCATGCCTATGTGGGTAGGCTGACATACAAATGGATGCAAATGCATAGAAATGCATATGACACATCCATCTGACATGTACTGTGTGCTAGGCACAGAAGGCAGGGGTATCCCTGAACTGTGCTATCGCCTACACAGCTTTCCATTAGCACCTGTTCATCACCTGCTTAACTGTCACACAATTTCATCATGCTTCTGAGCGGTTTCAGTACTAGCGGTCCAGAGTCAAATCTGGTCAGCATGCTGAGGGTTGGACACACCTACACATTAACTTATAGAGAAGAGAAAATCTATAGCATGAGTGGATGAGTAAGAGATTTAGAATAGAGTGGAGCAGAGTTCAGTCCCTGGGAAGGGACCTTAGCTGCCTTTGGAGTGTTTTTAACATCAGGATTATGGCACAGATAGCCTGAACTTTATGCATAATACTCAAATAATTCTTAAAATGATATTCATTTATCACCTTATTTATCAGACTCTTACTCAGTATCTACTATGTGAGGAGCTGTGCTGGCCACAACTGAGGCAGAAGCAGACTATGTTTTGCCAGGCCATTTCCTACATGGCAAGGTGCTGGTTCAAGTTAAGAGGAAAGGAAAGTAGGCTGTCATATAACTGAATGGTTCTCCAAGTTAGGACTTGGTGCTGGTGCCCTTGAAGTATGGAATATCTGAGTTGATGTGACGAGAATAGTGGAGAGAAATTACATATCAACATTAGTTCATTTTAGCATATAATAGAGACCTTATATTCAGATTGTTCTGTGATACACTGCTTCCCCCCCACCCCCAGCCTGCTAATTCAAAGAACATTAAAATCTTATTGATTTTTTTTCAGTGTTTTGAAAAACTGTGCCTTTCTATTATGATAGCTTGAAAAGCTCATCTAGGAACTTTTGTGCTTTTAGTATTTCTCATCTTGGCAGTTCAAGGGCAGAATAAAGAGTGAAAATAATGGGTGCAAGACAAAGGCTTTCAAGTACAAGATGTAGAGGTGTTAATTAAAGGATGATGAAAATGTGACTAGTCCTCGAAATCTTTAATAAAGCTAGTTAATTCTCCACTAATGCTGTAGGAATTATGCTCTAGTGAGCTGGGACATTTTATTCATGAGCAGCAACATTATGTGCTTTTAATTAACAGTTGTACTTTGATTTGTCAGCCACTGCTGAAGGAAAAGTGATACCAAATAATACACAGCGTTATTTCACAATCATCTTCAAAAAACTTTTGGACTCATCTGGATAGAGCATTATTTATAAAGTACTGCATAGATCAAATCAACAAGTACCATCTCTTTTCTCTAAAGTGAATTGTCCAAAATAAAACAAGAGAAGATTAAGAGGATGCCAAACAATTTGAGGAAGTAAAACTATGCTTTATCTAGCAATCTATGGAATAGGAGAATAGTTGAGAATCATGTACCTGATATATATATATATATATATATATATATATATATATATATATATATATGATTCCTGATTAAAAAATTTAAAAACTAAAATAAAAAAGATGAGTAGATTTTTTATGAAAATGACAGATAAAGGCCAGTAAGCACAAGGAAAGAACTCAGCATCACTAATGATAAGGGATGTACAAATCAAGAAAATGATGAGATGCCCTTTTATACTTGGTAGAATGGCATATTGTTTTTTTGAAGCTAGTGCTAGTAAGAATGTGGATAAATTGGAGTCCTTACACATTATTAGTAGTAGAAATATAAAATGGTAGAGTTACTATGGAAAACAATACAGTGGTTCCTCAGAAAAGTAAAATAGAATTACAGTATGCAATAGAAATTCCACTTCTGGGTATATTCTCAAAAGAATTGAAAGCAAAATCTCAAAGAAATATTTGTATACCTGTGTTATTAGTAACATTAGTCAGAATAGCCAAATGGTAGGAGCAACTCAGGGCTCCCTCAGTGGATGGGTGAGTACAATAAATGTGGCGTAACTATGCAATCTAATATAATTCAGCCTGACTCAGGAAATAAATTTTGATACAGGCTGCAATATGAATAAACTGAGAGCATACTATGCTTAAAAAGTAAACCAAACACAAAGACTGGTAGTGTGAGTATATTGATACAAGTTAGAGTAGTCAAATTCATAAGAAAACAAATAGATTGATAGGAGTCAGAGACCGTGAGCTAAGGGGAATATGGAATTATTATTTAATGGATGTAGAATTTCAGTTTTGCAGGATAAATAGGATTCTGTACATGCATGCTGAACATGTCTACAACACAATATAAATGTATTTATTATATGCTCAAGATGGCTAAGATGGTAAATTTTATATTTTGTGCATTTTAGTGCATGTAAAAAGTATATATATATATATATATATATATATATATATATAAAATATTGTATATATGTAACAACATTAAATGTGAGGGATAATTGATGAAATGAAGGCTTAAAGAACAACAGAACTTTTAGGTTTATTTATTTATATCCGTGGTTCTCAACCTGTGTGTCACGACCCCAGTGGGGGTCGAATGACCAAAACACAGGGGTCGCCTGAAGCCATCAGAAAATACATATTTAAACCCATGCTATGTCATCGTTAAGTATTATTTATTGGAATTAGTAATTTGAAGTAGCCACCAAAATTATTTTTTGGTTTGGGGTCACCACAACATGAAGAATTGTATTGCTGGGTCACAGCATTAGAAAGGTTGAGAACCACTGATTTATATCATTTATCAGCACTTTGCAAGTGCCTATGTTATTCTAGACACTGAAGATATCAGGTAAAATGCAGAGTTATTGCTTATATTGCAAAAAAACTGATAAGAGTGGAACCAGATAATGAAAACCCCAAGCAGTATGTGTAAAATTGAACTTTAGGTGATAATGTTATGAAAAAAAAAATGTGAAGGAGCAGGATAAATAGAGAGTAATGGAACCAGTCCTTTGAATATGGCCATTAAGAAAGAACTCTATCAAAAAATCATATTTAAGCAGAAACTTGAGTGAAAAAGAGTGATGCATTCACATAGGTGCCTTGGGGAAGTGTGTTTAGAAAGAAGAGCCAGTACCTAAGGATCCAGCAGATGGAATGTGCTTGGTGTGCATGTGTGACATTAGCATGGAGGGCAGGGTAAAGTAAATAGCCTTATAGACAGGCATGGATTGGCTGGGACAGTGATGGGGTAGTTTTCTTGTGCCTGAGTTTGGGTGGAGATGTGAAAGAGGTCCAATGCAAGTAATCATAATGACTTTACAATGAATATAAAGGTTTGATTTCAATGTAGAAGTGAATAGTAGAAATTGTCATCTACCAAGATGAGGAATCCAGAGTGGAACACATTTCTGGGGTAGGGAACAAAATTTTGGACCCTACTGACTCAAAAAGGGTAGCAGACAAAATGCTGTTAATGAAAAAAGCAGGAAAATGTGAATGCCTGGAAAATAGTGAGTGTGAAGTCCCTCTCTGAAGACCCTGGGTGAGTGTTGTGCTTCTATATGTTATTATTAACATTTAGTTTGTGTGAGGGCTTGAAATTAGCTAAAGGGAACTGAAGCCTCAAATGATGTGAAGAAGCCAATTGGGTAGCACAGATAGTCTCCTGACAATTGTTCTATGCCAGTAGAATTTTGAAATGGAGAGAGAGCATCCATATATACATCTGAAGAAAGAAAGAACCAATTATTTGGTGTGATTCTCTTTGTTAAGTGTATTTTAGAGTCTTACCATGAGCCTCTTGAGTTTCTTGCCCTTTAACTCTTTAACGGAGCTCTGAGAACTGTATGCCATTTCCTGAGAACATTAGTGTGAGCAGGCGGGGCCAAGACATCTGGTTCTTATGCACCCTGGGGAGTTCTGGTGCATGGAGGTCTGAGCCACATTTTGAGAACAACCCACTCAGTTTCTCTCTCTCTCTCTCTCTCTCTCTCTCTCTCTCTCTCTCTCTGTCAAAGATTAATCATTACAGTAAGTGAAGATGGGGATAAGGTAGAAATTATTATTAAAGGACCAGCAGGATGGTTCAGTGGTCTAAAGTGCCTGCTTAGGAAAGCTTAGGTGGCTGCAGGGATCATGGTTCAATCCCCAGCACCACATGCTGAGCCAGCCTTGATGTTAAAAAAAGAAATTATTATTAAATTTTATAGATTAATTACAAAAGACTTAGAGATCAAAATGGTACAGTTAATCACTGATACTGTAATATGATTGAGACCAAAGTTCTATGCTTTTACCTCAGAACCACCGCTTTACAAATGGAAGTCTGCAGTGACTCCACTCCAGGTAATCCTTTGTGACATCTACTAAAAGGAGAAGAATATATGAGAATGTTTTGTGTTTTAAAAATCCCTATTTATTTACTTTGAATTTCAGGTTATGTATTTTCTTTTTTGTTCTACCTGTTCTTACTTTTTATAGGAACACTAGAAGAACAGAAAGAGAGAAGGGCTTACACATTAATTTCAAATTTCTAGTTTTCATGTTTCAAAAAATAAAGGAAATAAACAGATGGACTAATTTTTAACAATATACTTCATTTGATCTAAATATAACCAAAATGTGAATACAATATGTAACCAACATAAAAATAATTACTGGGATATTTTACATTCTTTCTCTTCTAAATTCAAAATATTATGTGTGTTTTACATTTAGACCAAGATGGAGTTTTAACAAGCTGAGTTCCAAGACTCAACAGTGACCCGTGGCTCATGGATAGCATATGGTACCACTCAGTCTCTAAAGCACTTGGGCTGTGTCTGACTTGGTTAATTTCTGCTCACCTCCAAGATACAAATCAACTATAACCTTTTCTGAGGAATCTTTAGAGTCTTGCCATTTTATCGTTACTGATTTTTTTTCATTTTTATTAGTTTTAATGAGAAATAACTTCTCATTTGAATACCTTCAAAACACATTAGTGAGACAGCCACAATAATTAACACAATACATATTATTGTCTTCACCATAGTTGTTCAGAGTACAAGGTGCAGACATGATAACTTTTCTAAATTCTATTGGTGCAAATATTTCTTCTCACTGAACTAATAGAGAGTAGTTATATACATAGTTCAATATTCTATAACAGTAATGGATTATTGCGATAGCCAGCCATGTGGGAAGATGTTGATTTGTGCCTTTTACAGGTTGGCATACTACTCTGGCCTCACTTTTTTTTTTTTTTTTTTTTTTTTTTTTTTTTTTTTTTTTTTTTTTTTTTTTTTTTTTTTTTTTTTTTTTTTTTTTTTTTTTTTTTTTTTTTTTTTTTTTTTTTTTTTTTTTTTTTTTTTTTTTTTTTTTTTTTTTTTTTTCTTCAGTATCAGGGATTGAACTCAGGACTTTGTGCTTGCCAGGCAGGTACTTATTCCACTGAGCTTAACCATGGTTAAACTTTTCTGCTGGATGGTTAAGGACAAGTTAAAGCAAGACCTATATAACAAATGTAACTTTTGTATCTGACAAGGTTAGTCAAATCCCCTCAGAATTTACCTTTTTTTGTAGCATTTTGTAGGTCTTTTGTCAATATCAGCCGTCTGGATGAGTCTCAGCCATTGCTTGACCAGTTTGCTCTGTGTGAAAGCCTGAGAGAATGTTTTCTCCCTAGGTGACTCTCTAAGTAAACTGTACATCATTGATCCCTTTCCTCTGTGACCCACTGATATCCTTCAACAGAAAATTAGGGATACCACTGAGTTATAGGTTGTTACAGTATAGGTTCCCTTATGTCCATAGTCCTCATTGACCTTGAAGGGCTTGGGGAAAAATATTGGCTATTTTTGTAGCCCTTCTTTTATCTAACTTTTTAGTCTGCCAACTTAGGTTGTTAACCCTCCTGAACAGAAGCTTAGTGATGCTATTACTTTACAACATAGGTACTTGAGCTTAACATCACTGCCTTTCTGGACATTAAATGACTTAGACTTGACATGAAATCAATATTTTCCATCAATCATTGATATTCTAATAAGTCCTTATAGAATGTGATTTTAAAAAGTGTAACACTTTTTTACATAGAAATTTAGAGGCTGGGCGTGGTGGCTCACGCCTGTAATCCCAGCACTTGGGAAGTTGAGGCAGGAGGATTGGTGCGAGTTCGAGACCAGCCTGGGCTACAAAAGTGAACTCAGGACCAGCCTCAACTGCATAGTGAGACCCTGTCTCAAAAAGACCCCCCCCCCCAAAAAAAAAAGAAATTTAGAAATTTAAGCATATACTAAATTGTAGCAGGTCAATCTTATGGCATTTTTCCTTTTCTTGTAGTCTCTTTTTAATTATCCTCATTTGTTTTCTTCTAAAAGAAATATTTACATCAGAGAGAGCATAACAATAATTGAACTTTCATCAGAAGCAGCACACATCTAAAACACCAGAATGACAGGCATTCCCTGCATAGTTTTAGTCTTACACATTGCTACCCTGAATGTCAAAAACCTGTTGGAGATTCTTAGGAAATATGATCTGTTTCTTTTCTTTAGAGGCATTTAATGTATTATTGTTGTGCTAGATTTCTGGGATCTTGACTATTATACGTCTAGATGTGTTTTTCTTTGGGTTGGTGTTATTTGGAATTCTGTATGCTTCATTTAACTGAGTGTCAGATTGTTTTCTCTTATTTCGAAGTTTTCTGCTATTAATTTCTCCCCTGTTCTTTTTCTATCATTTGTAATGACTCCTTCTTTCTCATTCATACCTATTAGTAAATGTTGGTCATCTTTGCATCATCTTGCAGATTTTGAATTATTTTTTCCTCCATCCTAGTTGTTTTTACTTTTTACCTTTTTCTTACCTTTTCACTAGCTGTGACTGTGCTTCATCATCTGAAACTCTATCTTCACTTTTGTTCATATGGTATTGCCAGCTTGTGATTGAGATTTTATTTTGCTGTTTATCTCTTTGAAACTACTATATGTGATCTATTTCTTTGCTATCTTGCTCATTCAAGGATTCCATCATTTTTCTATTTTCCTCTAACTTTTTATCAATGTCTTCTTAGAAGTATTTATTAAATCTTTCATTATAGTTACTCTTTCTTTTTCTCTTTTAGAGATTATTTCTCATCTGATTTCCTCTCCATCTTTCTGCATTTGTTCCTTTACTTCAGACACTATTAATTCAGAGGTGTCTCTTTTTACTTCAGAGGTTATTTATGATCTGATTTCCTCTATACTTTTCTGCAGTTGTGTTTTTTTTTTTTTTTTTTAACTTCAGACACTATTAATTCAGAGATTTCCTTTTTCTCCCCAGTGGTTAATTATGATCTGTGTTCCTCTATGCATGTCTGTATTTGTTTCTTTACTTCAGTTGCTATTAATTCAGAAAATTTCAGCTGTGTGATTCCCAGTTACCCCTATGATAATGTCTCCTGCATTTGTTCTGGGTGG
>PVJA010014694.1:31223-46800 GCA_004027025.1 Myocastor coypus | reverse complement strand
CAGGGTCTCACTATGCAGTTGAGGCTGGTCCTGAGCTCACTTTTGTAGCCCAGGCTGGTCTCGAACTCGCACCGATCCTCCTGCCTCAGCCTCCTGAGTGCTGGGATTACAGGCGTGCGCCACCATGCCCGGCAATAGTACATATCTTAAATAAGAGATTTCTTTCAAATAAATTTTTAATTATAGAACAGTATATTTTCAATTTTGCCCCTTTATTATTATTGTTTGTGTGTGTGTGTATGGAACTGGGGATTGAACTCAGGTCCTTGAGTCTACTGAGCTATCTCCCCAGCCCTTCAATTCTGCTCCTTTGTGCTGTTTTTATGCATTTTATACTGCATGTGAACTTTCGTCTTTTAGTCAGTTATTTTTTATAAGAATTGATTTTTTACATGAGATTTATTTTCCATTCAATTATTCTATTTTAGTATTCCTTATTATTTTGTGTACATCCATGTTCCTCTCTGGTATTCTTCCTCCTGATTAAAGAACTTTGTACAATGTTTCTTATAGTACTGATCTTCTGGGATTAGTTTCTCTTAGTATTTATTTCTTTGAGAAAATGGTTATTTCTCTTAAGAGATGCTTGTAGGGTATTAAAATCTGGATTGATGGGCTTTTTTTAAACAATAGAAATCCAATATATTCTCTTCAGGAACCATTCAAATCAAAACTCTGTTGTAAGGGGCCAGTGAGGTAGCTCAGCAGATTAAAGCACCTGGTTAAGCAGACTCAGTGTTTGATCCCATGTGTGCTGTGGTGGCATATGCTTATAATCTCAGCTCCTGAGAGGTTGAAATCAGGAGAATCACTACAAGTCTAATTTGTGTAGTAAGGTCCTATGGACCCTGTACACAAATAAAAACAAAACAAAACAAAAACCTCTGTTGTAGTTTTTGTTGTTGTTCCTCTGCATATAATATGCTTTCCCCTCTGGCTGGCTTTAACATACTCTGTCCTTTATTTTTAGCAGTGTGAATATGATACACTTGGACATGTATTTTGCTGTTTGCTTCTGTAAGTTTCTGGATCTGTGGATCTTGGAAAATTCTTGGTTATTGTGTCTTGAAGTATTTCTTCTGACTGTACACTCTTTCTTTGAATTCTCCATGTTGAATTATTTCATGTTGTCTAACAATTCTTGTTCTCTTATATTTTATTTGGGAACAATCCCAGTGCTTCACACATGCTACACAAATGGGCTTCACATTGTCTACATATCTTGGATGCTCCCTTCCCTCCCTCATACATACATTATTTTTCTTTCTGTATTTTCAGCTTCTATTTGAAATATTTCTACTGGCACAGTAAGTCCACCAATTATTTTGTTTACTTTGTAGAAGTATCCAGCAAACCACTTATCTTGGTTAGTTTTCACTTGTTGCTGGGACAAATACCCAGTATTCGAAAGGAAGGAAGGAAAGGTTTATTTAGCTCACAGTTCATGGAGGTTTCAGTCCATATTCAGCTGGCCCAAGGCTGAGTGGAACAGGGCAGACAGCATCCAGTTCATGGTGGCAGAACAGCAACAAAATGGTGGCAGAGGCAGCCAACCAAATGGCAGCAGAGAGTAATAGCAACAGCTCTAGTCTGTCTCTCTGTCTCTCTTTATATTCCTATCAGGCTCTCCACCTTAGGATATCTGCCCTAGACCACACCCATAGTCCCAGCGCTACTCAGACCCATAATCCCATCAGTACTAAAACATATAATCCCAGTGACTCATGAGTCAAGTCTCAATCTATAGAAGTCCCCTTCCATTGACTACATGAGGCTTTGGGGGACAACTAGACATAAACCATAACACCACTGAAAGGCATTCTTTACAGTTGTTGATAGTTTTCATTTTGAAAGTTTTCAGAATCTCATGGATCTCATTTTTCTGCTGAAATTATCAATGGATATTTTTCAGTCTGTGACACATTAATCATGTTTATTTTATTTTATTGTTATTATTATTATTATTATTATTTTTTTTTTTTTTTTGTCTTTTTGAGACAGAGTCTCGTTATGCAGTTCAGGCTGGCCTTGAGTTCGGTTTTGTAGCCCAGGCTGGTCTTGAGCTCTCACCGATCCTCCTGCCTCAGCCCCCTGAGTGCTGGGATTACAAGCATGCGCCACCACGCCCGGCTCAATCATGTTTATTTTAAATTCCCTGTCAGATAATTTTAATATCTGAATCATATATGAAAGTGGTCCTGAGCCGGGCGTGGTGGCGCACGCCTGTAATCCCAGCACTTGGGAGGCTGAGGCAGGAGGATCAGTGCGAGTTTGAGACCAGCCTGGGCTACAAAAGTGAGTCTAAGGCCAGCCTGAACTGCATAGCGAGACCCTGTCTCAAAAAGACAAAAAAAAAAAAAAAAAGAAAGTGGTCCTGTTGATTAAGTCTCTAGATAGTGTTTTGGGTTGTTTCTTTTTGCCTTCTCTGCTTTGTAAATTTTTACTGAAAGCTGGATATTTTATATAGGATAGTAGTCTAAGGCACATAGATTTTATGCCTAGAAACGGGCACACTTGTCCTGCCAGACTTTTCATATATGAGATTTGAGTTGATATGGTCAGTATGGACTGAGTTTGAGGTATGTTGTTTTTGTGGTTGTATACTGCACTCTTAAGCTGCAAATTCCTTTGGTAATAACTATTTTTTTCTCATACTTGGCGTAGAACTCACAGTGCTGTGCTCCCCAGGCAGGCACTTAATGCTGTTGAGCTACACTGTTAGTACCTTTGACAGTAGCTTATGTTAAAGCATGGGCTGGTTTGCCAGTGGACTTTTCTGTGAGTTTTTAGATCATTCCTCTGCATAATTCCTTGTGAAGTGGATCATCCTTTACCAGTATTCCTGTTACCTGTATAGGAAATTGAAAGAGCAAGGTCATTATTTATGATTTTACTAAAGCTTAAGTGTTAGAGCTTAATTATGTTTTTTGTATCTGGGATATTTGGGCTTTTAATGCTCCTGTCCATTTCTAGCTATAGTTCTAGGCCCAAATACAGTCCTCCTGCTTTCCCTAGATGCAGCAGTTTTACCAGTGTCTCAAGGGCAAGTGTTTCTTAGTCCTGCCCCACAAAGATTAAGGCATTCATTTCATGGAGGTGTAAGGCAAGATTAGATGTCTCTTCCTCAAGTCTATACCATAAATGTATCTCTTAACGTTCTCACTAGGCTTTTTGTGTGTAGCTGTAGAGTTATGTGGTGAAAAATATATAGAAGTTGTAAACGTTTTTAGATCTGCTTCTTCTAGGCCTTCATGTACTCTAAGTCATCCAATACTTGGTCTTTACCAATTCCTTATTTATTCTAGCTAAATTTTCTTAACTAAGAAAATGCTTAGGCTGTTCATGGTGTTTTGCACTTGTAATTCTGAATTACTGTTGAGTTATTTCAACAGTTTCATTCTGGGAAGGTGTCTTTTCTCATTGTTGAGACAAAATACCCAACACCCAAAGCTAAATGAGGAAAGATTTAACTCAAAGTTCAGAGAGGTTTCAGTCTCTAGTTGGCTGGCTCAAGTAGCATGACATAGCAGAGGAGCATCACAGAAGAACAATTCATCACTGGCAGAAGACAGCAGTTGCAAGCAAGGGACAGTCACAGTGTTTTCTATCCCTTTTATTTTATCCAGGATACTTAGGATGAGTACTACTTACACCCTTAATTCTAGTGCCCTTGACCCTAGCATTGCACCTTAATCAATTCCATTGTCACACACTAGATCCAGCCACCTTTGCAAAAGCCCCACCTGTGGCCACAAGAGGCTTTGGGCAGACATCTAGACACAAATTATAACACTGAAGGAAGACGATTTCAAGTTCAAGTCCAGCCTGTGCAACTTAGTGAGATTCTGTCTCAAAATTACAAATAATATGGGTGTGACTCAATATAAAGGCCCAGGGTTCAGTCTTCACTGCAAAAAGGAAGGAGTGTGAAATCCTATCTCTCCCAAGGGGTTTCAATATGGCTGCCTTTCTTTATCCTTATTTTATCAGTATTCATTTTCTGGGAGCGGTATTGTTTTTCTTTGGATTTTCAATCAGATCAAAAGTCTTGACTATGACACTGTTTGCCCCCTTACCTAGTATCTATTGGAATTAGGTTGTTTTTTTTTTTTTTCTTTCCACTCTCTCTGTATTGTTTGACTTTTATGTTTCTTTTTATTTCTTAATAGTGTTTGCTACCTACCCATATTTTCCTATTCTTGCATCCGGAGTTGAAAATTCTTTCACTTTTTTCTTGAGACAGTGTCTCACTAAGCTGCCCTAAGGGGCCTCACACTTACAGTCCTACTGCAGCCTCCAAGTAGTTGGGATCATAGGTATACAGCATTAGATGCAGCTTTCTCTTAGTCTTAAAATAAATTTACTTTGTCCCCCCCCCTTTTTTTTTTTTTAGCATTTTAAGTTTTGTTACATTTTTTATTTGGTGGAAAAAAGGTAAAACAAAATTTTATAACAAAATAATGAAATAATATTAGTAAATACATTACATATTGTTATCATCAAAGTAGTTGCTCAGGGTGTAAGATACAGGTGTAAAAGTTCCTCAAATTGATATCAGCATAAATTTTCCTTTTTAATGAAATAAGATACTAATAGTATAACTGACTTGCATTTTTTCCCTTTTTCTTTACTGTCCTTTCTCCTTTCCCCTGTCGCAGCTTCTTTTTCCTTTTGAACAATTTCTGTGCATTTTGCAATATTTATTATACATTTTAGACTTTATTTTCTCTTCCAGTTTCTCATACTAGGGACATAATAAGTATCTCAAATTTATCATTTTTCATGGATGAGTAGTACTCCATTGTTATATCTTCGCAAGGATTTCTTTGTTTTATCCTGGTTGGGCAAGTGCTTCCTGTGGACTCATTTTATGTTTTTATTTTTAAACATATTTGTGAAAAATTCTTAGATGCATCATCTTTTAAACTTTCCCATGTGTCATGGGCTCTTTTGGGATACTATTTCTTTAATTACCTTAATGTTTGCTTCTTCCTTTTATGTCTATAATTCTGTATGATTTGTTTTTGAGATAGGGCTTCCTTATGTAGTTCAGCCTTGAGCTTGCTGTATAGCCTAGGCTGGTCTTGAACTCAAAAGGATCCTCCTGCCTCAGTTTCCCCAGTGCTAGAATTACAGGCTTGTGCCACCATATCTGGCTCTGTGATAATTTTATTTTATTTTGGAACCGGGAATTGAACTCAGGTCCTTGCACTTGCCAGGCAAGCACTTGTTATACTGAACTATTTCTTCAGCCCTCGCCCCCCTCCCCCTTTTTTCTGTGTGTGTGTGGAGCTGGGGATTGAACTCAGGTCTTTACATTTGTCTGGCAAGTACTTTCTATAATAACTTTAAACATGACCTATTTTACACAAAATGCTTGTAATTATTATGTAAAGCTCTTAATATATTTTTGCTATCCATTTTGCCTATTTCTCACTTGGGTTTTACATGTGTTTTGTAATCTTGAATTGTGGGCTTGTGTCTGGGAGGGACTTCACCTCTGTTGACAATGTATGCTTTTGAAGTATAATTATTTTATTTCATTTATATTTTCTTTTCTGTTTTTATTCATTTTAATGCAATAAAAGATAAAATAAAAGTTTCAGAACCGGTTAGTAGGGCAGTTACAATAATTTTTGATGTTTTACATTTACTAAAGTTAGGGGAAAAAAAGACATTCTTCACAGAATAAGTTTTGTCCAAGAGAAAGGAGGAAAAGAATCACACTGTGCAGTGTAAGTGCACATGAGTTCAATGGCGACTGCTTTTGTATTTCCTGCTCCTCCAGTTGGCATCAGGTCTAGTATGGCCTATGGAAAACCTCTTAGAGTTCTTAGTTGAAATATATGTGCAGGTCTTTGGAAACTGTTCTGTCCATATGTTCTGGATTTTTGTAATTAATAGGCCACACCTATTGTCCCAGCCATCTTTGCCATACCCTGGTCACCTGCCTCAGGAGCATACGCTCTTCCTCTCCTCTAAAGTGTTCAAAAAGCCTTCTATAGCTCCACATCATGAGCCCAAATGAAGACCTGACAAGCCCCAGTCCCCTACTTAGCTTGTCCTCTCTAGGTCAAGCTTGGCCTTCTTATTGACTCTCCCTGACAGCTGGAAACACAGAAAGGGTACTGCCCAAGGAGTCATTACATCATCATCAACAATGAATCATCCTCATTTAATCCGTCTGGGCCTAAAAAGGCCATTGGACAACTAACTTTTCTGTTACTTAGTCCTTGTTAACCAGCTTTACTAGTTGTTTTAGTATGGGCAGCTCATTTGTCACAATATTATGCAAAATAAAAGCTCTGGAGGAAACACAAGGTAAGTCAAGAGAAATTCTGAGCAACCCATTTGGGACCTTCCTGTCTCTCAGGAACTATTTTTTTATTTTTATTTTTATTTATTTTATTTATCTCTTTAAAATTTTATTTTAAAGAGTAAAAATACCAGAAACAAAGATAGAAAAAGAGTAACAAGAAAGAGTACATATAGTACAGAAGTTCAAAACAAGAACAAAAATTTAAGAATGGTTGTATTATGTATTTTCATCACCAAATCTGTTTAGATTAATAGATATAGATATGTAAGATTGGTCAAATAATTAAACATTGACACTTTCAATAAACCTTAATGTTTTTTTTTAACTCTTCCAAATGCATTTTATATTTAGCTCAGTCTTCTAAAAAAATCTATAGGGGCTGAGTATGCAGAACATGCAAGGTCTTGAGTTTGATTCCTGGTACCCCCCCCCCAAATATTTATTTATTTATTTATTTATTTTCTTCTTTTGAGTTCTTACACTAGGGAGACTATATGATATTTACATATGTAGGTTTTACTCATGCAGTGGGCCTGACAACTGGGTCGAATGAGTTTCCAGTGGGCCAGGAAAGTTACAATAATTAATACTTTGCATATTGTTGTCTTCATAGTAGTTATTCAGAGGACAAGATGCAGACATAATATTTTGTCTAAACAATATTTGTGCAAACCTTTCTTCTCAATAAACTAAGAGAAAGTAACTGTATATCCAACCTATCTTGTGTGTATTTTTTTTTTCCCAACAACAAAAATGATCCTTTATTTATACCTTTGCAAAGTTAGTAACATGTAACACAAGGTTGCTTAGTGACTAATAGCTGACTTTAACCAGACAGGATGTTTATCTCGGGAGTAAAGTAGCTTATTTGCTTTAGGCACTGAGGCCTAGTCCCACATATATACATTTGATCAATTTCCTAGCTTCTGTGGCTCCCAACATATCTCCCCCCCCACTGTTTTTTTTTTTTTTTTTAATTTTATCAGAGATGGGTATACCATTGAAGTTAGAGATGCTGTAGCAGATAAGACAATTAAAAAGTTGTGGAGCTGGATGAGGTAGCACACACCTGTAATCCAAGCAGTTAGGAAGCTGAGGCAAGAGGATCACTGGCAGCCAGCCTGGGCCACAAAATGAGTTCAAGGTCAGCCTGAACCATCATAGGACAAAAAGAAAGAAAGAAAAGATTAGTTGAGAAATGTTTTCAACAAGATACTAAGAAGTTCATTTAATTTTGTAGATAGCCAATCATGACACATATCTATAATTCCAGTATTCAAAAAACCAAGGCAGGAGAGTAATACAAGTTCAACAGTAGGTTGGCTATATGTGAATTCAAGGACAACTTAAACTGTACAGCAAGGTCGTGCTTCAAAAAAGAAAAAAGAGATATAAAAACAAGTTTTATGGTCAGAATTTGTTTTAATAAAAGTGAGAAAGGATAGGATGATACAGAGGTTGAGCTTCCAAAGACGTTTCTTCTGAGGGGCAGGAAAATATAATGAAAAGGTAGACATCTTGGTACATATTTGTGGTCCTAGCTACTAAAGAGACTGAAGCAGGAGGGTTGCAAATGTGAGACAAACATGGATATTTTAGTTAAGACCCTCTCTCAAAAAAACAAAAGGGGCCGGGTGTGGTGGCGCATGCCTGTAATCCCAGCACCTGGAAGGCTGAGGCAGGCGGATCAGTGGTAGTTTGAGACCAGCCTGGGCCACAAAAGTGAGTTCAAGGCCAGCCTGAACTACATAGTGAGACCCTGTCTCAAAAAGACAAAAAAAAAGAGGGGGGGGGGCATTGGCAGTGTAGCTCAGTGCTAAGAATGGCCCTGGGTTAAAGCCCAAATAGGTTAAAAAAAAAAAGTAAAGATAAAACTAAGAATATAGTAATAAGGTTTTTGTTTGTTTGTTTGTTTGTTTTTTGTCTTTTTGAGACAAGGTCTCGCTATGCAGGGTCTCACTATGTAGCCCAGGCTGGTCTTGAACTTGCATTGATCTTCCTGCCTCAGCCTCCTGAGTGCTGGGATTACAGGCGTGCGCCACCACGCCTGGTTAGTAATAAGTTTTAAAGCTTTAATTTGTAAGATTATCTAGACATTTTTTTTTCACAAAAATTGGAGGCCTACTTGTTTTCATAACGAAATGTCATATAGTTTACTAATATAAGCAATATAGCTTCAGGCGGCAGGTAACAAAATCTGTATCTTTTCTAGTGTACTGAAATTTGTTGGAATTAAGTAACTTGGTCAAGATTGAAGAACCCCCTCCCCCACGAAAAGATTGAAGAACCCTTACTTTTTTTTTTTTTTAGTTGTTAAAGTTACTGTTCTATTGGTCGACTAGATAATAATTTGGGTTTGAGGGAATTCAAACTGAGTAGGAAATTTATGTTACTCAATGGAAGATCAATATTTTTTGTATATGATATAATTATATTACAGTAAGCACCTAGCATTTATTGAAAGGCCATTTTACATACATTATCTCATTTAGCATTGAAGGTAGCCATATGAAAATAGGAATGTATCTCTATAGACATTTGTCAAGTGAGGAAATAGAGGATCTGCTATACAAAGTATTACCATGACTGCCAAATAACAGTGAACATTCAGAACCAGTTTGTGTTTCATTAAAGAAGACCATGTTAGTGGAGGATGGCTCAGTGGTCTAAAGCGCCTGCTTGGGGAAGCTTGGGTGGTGGCTTCAAGGACCACAGTTCGATCCCTGGCACCACATGCTGCGCCAGCCCTGCCCTCGGGGCGGGCTGAGCCGGCCATAAAAATGAGTGAATAAACAAACAAAGGTTCTGAAACAAGAATAAAAATAATAAATAAAAAACAAAAAATTCTAAAAAAAAAAAAAAAAGAAAAGGAACGTACAAGTATACACTACATATTTTGTGTCATGAAAGAATTTACGATCTAGTTGTTGGTAGTGCTCACTTACGATCAATTAATATGTTTTTTTTTTTTTTTTTTTTAACTGTGGGCTGGCAAGATAGCTCAGCAGTCTAAAGCATCTGTTTAGATAAGCTTAGGTACAGGGGAGTACAGTTCAGTCTCCAGTACCGTATACCATGCCAGCCCTACCTGCAGGGCAGGCTGAGCCAGGGGGTAGAGGGAACTGGAGAGGAACTAAATTCATTTCTCTAGTTACTTTGAATCCATTGTCTCCTTTAGAAATGGTTACTTCAAGTTGTATGTAAACATCCTTAATGCTTACAGATAATTTTTACAAATGATACATTTCTGTTATTGTTCATATATATTCCTTTGGAGGATTAGATTGTTAAAGCAGCTTTATGTCTTATTTTTTCAGTGTTTAATTATTGAATATGATCATCCTATAACTGATAACATAATGTGGTAGAAATGTTTCGATTTTTTTATGTATAGTGTACATATTTATATTTCTGATTATTAGAACCAAATCAATAGTAATCATCTTCGACGAGCCGAACAGGAGGTGGTCAATCTAAAAGAAAAGGTGCACTATCTTTCTGCCCAGAACAAAGGACTTCTTACTCAGTTAAGTGAAGCAAAGCGCAAACAAGCAGAGATTGAATGCAAGGTAAATAATCAAATAACTGGTTTATGTCTTTTCAGTGTAATAATGACTGTTATAGGTCTGCTTCATACATTTTCTTTCAAAATAAAAAAATCTTCCCACATTTATTGAACTTGTTTTGGTACTTACTTTCAGACCAACTTACCTTGCCTTGTGGATGGGTATCATAAATCTCATTTTCAAATACGCTCTTGGTTATCTTAAGTTTATCTTAATTTTCCGTATTGGGTGTGTGTGTGTTTGTGATCTTTTACACTGTTGACTTAAAAACCAAAGCTTTCAGTGATGCAACCAAAAAACAGGTAATTTAGAGAAGCTAGCGCTCCCTTGATTTGATTGATGTCTTACTAGTGAGCAGTAAATACTGACGTGTGTTTTCTGGATGGGGTAGGAAGTAGAAGAATTGTATATGTGTCATATGAGTATCAATGGGTTAAGAAAAATGAATGTATTTTCCATTATTCTTTTAGTCAATTTTTGTGTATGCATGTATGCGTATGAGTAAACTTAATTCTGAAAGCATCAGAAGTCAAAAGTGTTTTCAATCAAGGACGCTTTTTCTTGACATTTATCATTGTCTGATATTGGTCAGAGAGAGGAACTGGGGCATAAAGTGGAGGAGTGTGTGTGTGTGCCCCCAATAACTAAGAGATGGGTGTAATATGGACATTAAGGTGTGTTCCCAAACAAATTGTAAGATTTTAAAATAAAATAGACATGCACCTAATAGATAGTAGAAATGATGCCCTTTACCTATATATGCTAGGCAAATTATTTTATGAGAAAGACTTTCAATGGCATGTAAAACACTGTAATTCGATCAATTTGTTTGGATGTCATTAAAAACCAAGAGTAAAGCTTGAGTGGTTTATCAGTGTCACCAAAATCCACAGATGAAATTACATCCTAATAAATATGCATGGCTGTTGCAGTTTATGCTAACAGAAATCTGTAGGCAGTACTAAAATTTGTACCAACAAAAGCATAGTCCATTTTGAATGATTTGATTAGACTAATTTAAAAATAAAGTGATGTATTAATCTGATTTATCATACTGAGTTTTTATTATGCTAAATTGCATATGCTGACTTTTAATAGATAACTAAATTTAATCTTTTTTCATTATTAATGTAAGTTTTCTTTAAACACTTGGTAACAGTTAGTACTTAATATTTCTAAGTGTCTTAAAATCTGTTAGTAAAGTAAAACGTTTTGGGAAATAAATATCTGTGGAACTTGTGATTTAAAATGATTTTTCCCTCTGAATTTACCCAAATAGATACAGATTCACAATATTAGAAAATTTCAAGAATGGACATAGGATTAATACCTTTATTAAATATAATACAGAGGCTATCTCATTTTCCAATGATTATATATTGATTTATTTCATTATTTGTAGTACTTTTGCAGATTTTAATAATACTGTATATTGTAACCCTAAGACCTAACACTTTATGAGTAAATATGTACATTTTACCTTGTTATGTTGGAATACAGGAATAAATCTCACTTTTTAAAGGAAGCCAGTCCTTGAGTTATATAAATTTCATTTATTTTTGTTTAACTTTGTATAATCATAATTTATAATTGTTGGTAATTATTAAAGCTTGTTTTATTTTTTATGTATGCAGAATGTCTGGGTATTGTTTACTTTTTTTTTTTTTGTGTGGCCCGCTCAGCCTGCCCTGAGGGTGGGGCTGGCACAGCATGTGGTGCCGGGGATCAAACCTTGGTCCCTGCAGCCACCTAAGGCTTTCCTAAGCAGGTGCTTTAGAGTGCTGAGCCATCCCACCAGCCCTGTCTGGGTATTGTTTATAGTATTTATTTTTTGCTACAACTGAATGTTAATATTTTCAATTAAAGATAAATAGTATACATTTATGTTTTTCAGTTTCACAATCCAAGACTTTAAAAATCCCAAAGTTTCTTTATAAATCTTAAACAATTTAATTTGGAAGTAAAATCTGATTCAAGTGACTATAGCCATCTATAACTTGATTTATACCTCTTGGAATAGATGTTTATACTTTATTATTTCATTATAAATGCTGCTGGATTAACCTAGGGCTAATGCACCTTATTAATTTTACTTTTCTGATTTTAGTATGTGTGCTGTCAATGCGAACACACTTTACTTTTCTAATTTCGAAAAAATTTCAGTTCAATACATATCTAGTTTATTATTTTGTTTTGTTCATCACCCTAGAACAAGGAAGAAGTAATGGCTGTGAGACTCCGAGAAGCAGATAGCATAGCTGCTGTGGCTGAACTACAGCAGCACATCGCTGAGCTTGAAATCCAGGTACTAAGCAAACAGAATAAAGTGCTTCTAAGTATCATGTAGTAGTTCTGCCTTTCCTGTGCCTATGAACACTGGCTTACTTGTAAATTATCCTTATAATTATAGTTCTGTTTTTATTCCAGGTCCATTTTGTTATTATTACAAAATATGTACAACATAAATTTACTATTTTACAATTTCATGGCATTAAGTACATTCACATTGTTGTATAAGATACCATCCATCTCCAGAATTGTTTCATCTTCCATAACTGAAAGTCTATATCCATTAAACTAACCTCATTTTCTCTTCTTCCCCACTGGCTCCTCTTTTACCCCTGCCACTAATCACTGTACTTTTTGCATCTCTATTTGAATATTCTAGGTACTTTATGGAAGTGGAATCATACAGTATTTGTGCTTTTGTGACAGGCATAATGTCTATACTATCCACATGTTTCATTTAGGCATAACGTCCTTCAGGTTTATTCATGTTAACAGCATATAGCTGAGTGCTACATTTTGATTATCTTCATTTATTGCTTCCACTTTTGGGCTTGTGTGAATGATGTAGCTAAGAACATGAGTCTACAAATACCTGCATTCATTTCTTTTCATTATTTATAGTATCTAGATTATGCAGCAATTCATTTAATTTTTATTTAATTGCCAAGTTATATAGTAACTATACCTTTTTTTTTTATTTCTGTCAGCAGTGCATTTTCTTCACATTTTACTTACACTTGCTAACTTTCTGGGGCTTTTTGTAAAATAATTTTTTCTCTAAGTGGGTATGAAAAGGTATCTCATTGTGGTTTCTATTTGCATTTTTCTAATGATTAATAATGTTGAGCATTTTAAAATTTACTTGACATTCATATGTCTGTTTTGGGGCAAAAGCTACTTATGTTCTTTTATATCTTTGAATCAGTATGTTTGATGGTGGTAAGTTGTACAGTTTTTGTTGTTGTTTTCTTGATACCAGCCCCTTACTCTATTATTTAAGGATGTTTTCTCCCATTCATTTGGTTATCTTTTTTCTTTTTTGGTATTGATTATTCTTTAAAGCACAAAAGTTTTTAAGCCAGGCGTGGTGGTGCACGCCTGTAATCCCAGCACTCGGGAGGCTGAGGCAGGAGGATCGGTGCGAGTTCGAGACCAACCTGGGCTACAAAAGTGAGCTCAAGGCCAGCCTGAACTGCACAGTGAGACCCTGTCTCAAAAAGACAAAAAAAAAATTATTTTATTTTTTATTTTAATGAGAAAGAAATAGCAGTGAGGCAGTCTCAAAACAGGGCAATAGGCCAGTTGTCCAGTTAAAATAATTAATACATTGTGTATTATTGTCTTTGTAGTAGTCATTCTGAGTACAAGATGCAGACATATCTTTTTTTGTTGTTGTTAGGTACTGAGGATTGAACTCAGGACCCTATGCTTGCCAGGCAAGCATTTACTCTACTGAGCTATCTCCCCAGCACCCAGACATGATATCTTGTCTAAACACTATTAGCACAAATCTTTCCTCTCATTGAACTAAGAGAAAGTAGTTATATATCTATCCTATTTCATGTACACACACACACACATTTTTTTTTTTTCCTACTACAAAATGATCCTTCATTTGTATCCCACTTTTTTTGATTAGTTTTGTCAGAGATGGATATTCCATTGCTGGTAGAGAAGCTGTATTTGGAGAAATCTTTGAAGGACTTTTCATACTTGATGCCAGTTCAAATGTTGTAGGTACTTGAATTCAGCAAAATAACCCAATATACTGCAGTAGTCCATAGTAGTAGTGAGATATCAGCAGAACTGGCAATGTCAGAAATTGATGACTTGAGCCTTTTATAGTTCAGTGTATTAATATGGCATTACTTTTTTTTTTTTTTTAAGGCACCAGGGATTGAACTCAGGCCCTTGCACTTGCCAGGCAAGCACTCACTCCACTGAGCTATTTACCCGGCCCTGGCATTTATATCTCATGGTGATACTTTTCTGCTGGATAATTAAGACCAAGTTAAAGCGAGACCTATATAACTGAAAATGTAACTTTTGTATCTGACAAGGTCAATCAAATCCTCTCAGGATTTACCTTGAAACTATGTAGAGCAGCTTGTAGATCTTTTGTCAGTGTAAGCGATCTGGATGAGTTGCTGCCATTTCTTGACCAGTTTGCTGTGAAAGCCTGAGAGAATGTTTTCTCTCTAGGTGACTCTCCTTTGACACACTGTACATCATCTATCACTTTCCACTGTGGCGCCATAATCTCTTTAATCAGAAAATCTGGGACACTACTGAGTTATAGAATGTTACAATATAGGTTCTCTTATGTCCTGAGTCCTTACTGGCCTTGAAGGGCTAGGGCTAAAATATTGGCAATCCTTGTAGCCCTTCTTTTTCCTCTAATTTTTGGTCTGCAAACTTTAGTTGTTAACCATCCAGAAGAGAAACTTATTGATATTATTACCCTATAACATAGGTGGTTGAGCCTGTGTTATAGGGTACTATCAAATGGCCTGGACATAGCATGGAACTGGCATTTCCAAACAATTGTTGATATTCTAAACTTTAAGTCCCTATAGAATGTGAAAAAACAATTACACATTTTTACACAGAAATTTAGAAATCAAACCATACACAACATTGTAGCAAGACAGTCCTATGACTTTTTTTCTTACCTCTTGTTTTCTTTTATTACCTTTTTTTAAAGCAAACATTTACTTGAGAGAGTATAGCAATAATTGATATGACATTAGAAGCAGTATGCATTTTAAAGACCAGAATGATAGGCATTCCAAGCATGGTTTTAGTATTACACATTGCTGTTCCTCAGTGTAGTTGCTTAGTTCACAGATATCAGCATATAGAGTTAGTGAGGGTGAGAATTCTGCCAATTAACTGCTAGTTTTAAAAACCTGATTGAAAAAAAATAAAAAAATAAAAAAATAAAAATAAAAATAAAAACCTGATTGAGATTCTTAGGACCATTGCCTTAACCATCTTGTTTATATAAATGTATGGTTTTGCCCCTGCCATATTTCCTAACTTTTCTGCTTGCTCTTTCTCCATTGTTTAATCCTTAAGTTCTTGCTTCCCATTCAGCTGTATTATGTCTTTCCATTTTTATTTCTTTTTGTGAGTTCTTACACTAGGGAGACTATATGATATTTACACATGTTGGTCTGGTTTATTTCACTTATGAGTATATCTTTGTATTAGTTACTTTTTACTCGTTGCTGAGACAAATACCCGACACTCAAGATGAAGGAAGGAAAGGTTTATTTGGCTCACAGTTTGTGGAGGTTTCAGTCCATATTCGGCTGGCCCAAGGCTGAGTGGAACAGAGCAGAGAGCATCCAGTTCATGGCGGTAGAACAGCAACAAAATGGTGGCAGAAGTAGCCAACCGA
>PVJA010014694.1:0-30000 GCA_004027025.1 Myocastor coypus | reverse complement strand
AAAGATGGTTTAAGGAAACAAAACTGGTGCAATTTACATATATGAATTATCAATATCTTTTGAGAACTTTGTATTGTTGCTCATTTTAAGTTGCATTATAGTATGGTGTTCACTTTGAGTTTGCAGCATAAAATGGCATTTATAACTAGCAGAAATCAGTGAGAGATCTTTTATTCCAAATGACACATTCTTAGCATATTAATTCCTGAATGTGCACAGAGAAGTTCCTGGGCCTTCTCAGCAAAAGTAAGAAAAGTTCACAATGTCTGCTAATAACAATTTGTGAAGTCACTCGGCAATTACAAAAGATATTTGAGTCATATACATTCTTTTTTTTTTTTTTTTTTTTTTTTTTTTGAGGCAGGGTCTCGCTATGCAGTTCAGGCTAGTCTTCAGCTCACTTTTGTAGCCCAGGCTGGTCTCGAACTCGCACCAATCCTCCTGCCTCAGCCTCCCGAGTGCTGGGATTACAGGCGTGCGCCACCACGCCCGGCTTAGTCATATACATTCTTCAAAAGGCTATTTTTACAAAAATGTCAAAAAAGATCAATTTAATTGATATGTAACAGAAAAGAAATCAAAATTAGATGTAATAATTGAAAATAATTTTACTTTCAGACTTCAAAACACAGGCAATTCCTGTGTTCCATATTTTATAAATGATGACATGAAGTAAACCAAGGAGCAATCATTAGTAGAACACTGCTTTATAAGAAATCATAAGAGTACATAAATAATTTCATGTGTTATACAGGTTATTAATTTTTAGATTTTTAAAACAAATTGAAAACCTTAGTCTAAACAAGCGCTTAGGAATTATGTTTGTAATTATGTAAACAAAAATTTCTGGGTCGAGGGAGATAGCTCAGGGGCACAAGTGCCTGCCTGGTAAGTGTAAAGTTCTGAGTTCAATCCCTGGTTACTAAAAAAACATCCACAGAAAATGCTCTATAGAGATGCAAAAATGAAAAAAACTTCATTATAATTATTGCGGGAAAAAAGTACACTGGTGATAAATGAACAATATGCAAATACAAATGGTTAGTATTTATGTGAAAAGCTATTGATACTAGCTATAAAACAATGAATTTAACAATAGAATGAGATATTTTATGCTAATAGATTGGTGTAAGCTCAGTCTTCCCATCTATATCTATGTATGCATGTATGTATGTATGTATGTATATATGTATCTATGTATCTATGTATCTATGTATCTATCTATCTATCTATCTATCTATCAATACATCCATCTATCAGTAATCAGTAAGTCTTTCATCCTAATAAATATGTGAATCAGGAGGAAAAGAAAATCTTCTATACTTCTAGTGGAAACATAAACAGTACATAGAAGAAATCATTATACCCATTTACCACAATTAATTACATGATAATTATTTACATATATTACTTCCATTTATATTTCATTTTGTTTTTGTTAAAACATCAAATATCATTTTCAAAAATTAAGTGTACAATATATTATTAGCAATTATTTGTACAATGCTAAGTAAATAGATATAGACAGCTTACTTATCTTCATTATATTTTATTTTATTTGGCTGGCTCAGGTTGCCTTTAGGGTGGGTGTGGGAATCGAACTGCCATACCCTGTGCCCATCTGGGATTATCTGTACAGGCACATAAATCCCTGAGCTAACATGAAAGTACCCCAAGAACTTACTCTTTTTGCCAAAAATTTAAATATTATAATAGCACTCCTCCATTCTGCAATCCATCCATCCATCTCCTGGCCACCACCATTCTATGCTTTGATTCTGTATATTTGAGTAGTTTGTATATGCCTGATAAATGGAATCATGACTCATTTGTTCTTCTGCAGTTGATTTCTCTCATTGATTATAACATCCCTACATTTCATCCATATTGTTTTCTCATATATTACAGCATTTTCACTCTCTTTTTTTTTTTTTGCAGATTAGTAACATTCTCCTGTCTGCATGATTGTGTATGCATCACATCTATTCATTTAAATTATAGGGTTTTTTATTTAATGTATTTAGTGCATGGTCTACAGAGTCTCACTACACAGATGGGATTTGCAGTGATCCATCCTGTTTTTCAGTTTCCCAAGCATTGGGACTATAGGCATGCACCCTGAAGCCAAGTCTCTATCGCCTTCTCAGCACACCCCAGGGGTGGAACTGGCACAGCAGTAAATTATATATCTTTATACAGTAAAACGGAGATGTACTGATATGTCCGAAAATTCTTCTTATTTTGAATTATTTTACATAAATGAACAGAAGTGAATTTGATGGATGATATATATGTTCTTTTTATTTCATATTAATACTCTTCTTTTTTATGTGAACCATTGTGATTTCATCATTTGAAAATCAAATGCAGCCTATCATTTGGTTTACAAATTACATGGTCTATATATAAAAGTACCAAAGATGTCACTGAAAAGTTAAAACTGATAAATGACTTGTGATATTGAAAGTGATATGAAAATATGAGTTGTGCTTCTATGCACTAATGATAAATTCTGAATAGAAAATTAGATAAATAGTATTATTTATATTAATTCCAAGTACAATGAATAACTAGATAAATTTATCTGGGCGAAGAAGATAGAAAACAGCACAGCTCCCACCTGGCAAGCAAAAGGTCATGCGTTTAATTCCTAGTACCTAAAAAAAAGACTAGAATAAATTCATCTGAATGGCGAAAAGAGTTCTGCAATTACAATTGCAAAACATTGCTGAAGATAATTTCATTAACAAATAAGAACATGAAAATATTTACTATGTTCATGGAATGAAAGACAACATTCATAGAATGCTGATTACATATGAGAATCTGTTAATTCAACTTAATTCATGTCAGAACTTTGACACCACCATTCTCAGAAATAGAAACACTCATAAAATTAGCATGAAAACAGATAGTACTCTGGATATCAAAATCAACTTATATTAAAATGTTAAGATACTAACTCAGCCATTTAGAATATATTAGAAAACTACAGTAATCAAAACATATGGTATTAGCATAAAGACACAAACACAGATCAACTGAGGCCAGTGGCTTAAATCTACACCCATATCATTCACCATGCATTAAATTAAAATCAAAATGAAGTGATGAACTAAATGTCAAATTGGAAACAATCTACTGAAAGATAAGATAGGTAAAACACTCAAATAGCAGGTGGAGGCTCGACTTTTCCGAACAGAACCCTAATTGCATGAGAATTAATAACACTCAATAAATGGGAACATATCAAATTAAAACATTCTGTACAACAAAGGAAACAACCAACAGGGTTCAGAGACATCCCATCGAATAGCAAAAATATGGTGCCAATTAATTGTAGAGCAGTGGACTACTCTCTAGACCATACAATAAACTAAAAAAAAATATATATATATATCATCAGCCTCTAGGATGAAAGACACTGAAAAGCATCAACTGAAATAGAGATATTTCTTAGAAGTTCAAATGACAAGCAGATACATGGAAACAATGCCCATTTGTTCATTTAGCTATCACTATTAGTAGTAGAATGCAAATTGAGACAACTCTGAGATTTAACCTCACTTTATAAAGAAATTAAATAAAAACAAATGCTGGCAATGCCATATGGATGTAGGGGAAGAAACTTTCTACTTTGTTGGTGGGATGCTAAACCAATACTCCTATGGTGGAAATCAGTAGGAAGATTCCTAACAAATCTCAAACTAGTAATTCTGTCTGGCCCAACAGTATTCCTTTGAGTTTTCTTCACAGAGATGTAATGACATCATATTTCACTACTATATATCCTTGTTTACAGTATTACAGACAACTCATGATAGCAAAAGTTTGATACAGTTTACATGTCCATCAAGAGATGAAGTTATAAAGAAAATGTGTCATTTGTACACAACCTTATAGTACTCTACCATGGGAAGAATAAACATAAATTATTTGTACAAGATTAGATATACCTTGTGACCATATATGTAATGAAATAAATTACACAAAATTTAACTATCACACTGTTTCTCTTTGTGAGAAAGTATAGAGAGTAAAACAAAGTGTAGGTAATGAGAAATATGGTGGAGGTTTTTTGCAAGGCAGAAAAGGGATGACATAATAGAGAAAGGGAAAGAATGAGGAGGGAATAGGGATGAAAATGAAAACCAAAAAGTGTTACGTACCTGTTCCAATTCCCCAATAGCAAAGTAATCACCATCTACTACAAAAATATACCAAGAAAAATATACTTTTAATAAAATCACTTGATATATTTCCAGGTACTTGTTGTTTTTGGTTCTCACCACAGATTTGAGATACATTACTGGTAAATACTGAGGTATCCTGTCCATAGAAAACTGCCTTAGTCAACATGCTACAAGAGACAATCTGTCACCTTTCTCTCTCTCTCTCTCTCTCTCTCTCTCTCTCTCTCTCTCTCTCTCTCTCTCTCTCTCTCCCCCTCCTTCTCCCTCTCCCTCTCTTCCTCTCTGTCTCTCTTGTCAAGTTTTAATTCTGCAACACAAGCGTTTCAGACACTGATGAATGCAGGTGCTATAATGTTCTTTTTCTTCTTGGGAAATACAGGTTCTTAAGCTCCTCAAATTGTGAAATCAATCAGAATAATGAAACGTAAATTTCTTTACTAGGCATCTATCAATTTAGATATTAAATATAAACTTTAAATATTAATCCTATTGTAAATAATTATCTTCACAGTCAGTGTTGTACTGATTACTGAATAAAAAAACTGGGAAGAAGAACTTAGCCACGTTGCTCTATAAAATTGACCGTGAAACCTACCTTTGAATTGCACAAATATGCTATAGATCCAGAGAAAACAATGTCTTCTCACACTATCTGGATATTTTTGCCTACAGAATTGATTCTATGGATTTATTTACTTACCTATTATTCATTTATTTGTATCAGTAAAACTTAGAAAGTCTGTGGCTGCAAATGTTGTTACAACCCTATTTTCACTAGTCATTCTGATACTAATGGAGTTGTGTCTCACTGTTGTTTTAAGTAACATTACTCAAATCAACAGTCATCTTGGGCAGTTTTTCCTATGTTCACTTGCCAAACATTTATTTCATTTATAGTGATATATATTTAAAGTTTCTTTCCTGGTTTAGTTTTTTAATGCTCTGAGGTATTGGTCATGGAATTCAGGACCCTGTGTTTGTCAGACAGATGCTTATACTACTGAACTATACCCACAGCTCTTTGAGAATGCCTGTCATTCTGGTCTTTTAGATGTGTGTTGCTTCTAATGTAATTTCAGTTATTGCTGTACTCTCTCAAGTAAATGGTTGATTTAAAAGAAAACAAAAAATGGTATTAAATGAGAGTAAGAGACTAGGAAAAGTACCATAGGATTGACAGGCTACAATTTTGTATGCGCTTAGACTTCTAAATTTCTATATAAAAATGTGTAACTGCTCTGATCACATTCTATCCAGATTTATTAGAATATCAATGATTGATAGAGGATACCAATTCCAAGTCTAAGTTGTTTGATACTCAGAAAGATAGTGATGTTAAGTTCAAATACCTATGTTATGAAGAATATTATCACTAGACTTTTCTTGTGGAGGGTTAAGAATTTAAGTTTACATACCAAAAATTAGAGAAAAAGAAGGGCTGCAAGGATTGGCAATATTTTGACTCTAGCCCTTCAAGGTCAGTGAGGACTCAAGATATAGGTGAACCTGTGCTATAACATCCTATAGCTCAGTGGCTTCCCAAATTTTCTGTCCAAGGAGATTATGGGGCTACAGAGGAAAGGGATTGAAGATGTATAGTGTGCCTAAGGAGAGTCACCTAGAGAGAAAACATTCTCTCAGGCTTTCAGAGAGAGCAAACTGGTCAAGCAATGGTCGTGACTCATCCAGATAGATGACACTGACAACAGTTCTACAAAGCACTGTACATGGTTTCAAGGAAAATCCTGAGGGGATTTGACTGACCTTGTTAGCTGCAAAAGTTACATGTTTTGCTATATAGGTCTTGCTTAAACTTTCCTTAACCATCCAACAGAAAAGTTTAACCACTAGGCATAAAATATAAAGTTAGATTAGTATGCAGAGCTGTAGAAGGCTTAAATCAACAGCATCCAATATTGCAGGTTTAGCCAATAACCTACTCTCATTATAGAACATTGGATTATGTATACAACTAGTTTCTCTTAGTTCAATCAGAAAAAATTTTTGTTCCAATAATGATTAGAACAATTATCATGTCTACACACTGTGCTCTGTATAACTACTAGGAAGACAACAATATTCATTGTATCAAATATTGGAAATGTACTACTAATATCTTTTGAAACTGTCACATTATTTCTTATTAAAAGTAATAAAAGAAGAAAAATAAAAAAGAAAGATACCTTAATGAAGTACATACTACAATTCTTCCGAAAACAATGCACATGAACATTTTATGCAATCTTATAAATGAGGAAATAAAGTCCTTGCGGACAAGCAGGGATAGCATTAAAAAGAAAGTAAATTTGTAGCTGATAAATGAGGAATGAAATCAAGGAGTGGAGAGAGGCCGAGACCTGGTGATGAGAGTAGAACTGCTCAGATATTAGAAAACATGGGTGGGGACCTGTGGGTTAGCTCAGTTGGTTAAGTACCTGCTTGGCCAAAGTAGTCAAGCACTATGGACCAAGGTTAGATCCCCAGAAAAATGAGCCTCACAGGACCCACACTTAAGGTAGCCTGAGCAAGCCAAAAGAAAAGAAATGGGTGATTTGTAGAACTGAGAAGGAGTTATATGATTAAAGCAAATAAAATGATGACAGAAAAGAAATGCAAAAGTTTTCAAGTATCATATTATCCTCTGAATTTTGTTCTTTATTTCAGGAGCAATAACCAATAAATCAGAACAATCAAATGTGGTCTGTCTGAGTACAAAGCATTCTCTATTAATGCTTACTCAGGTATAAAGTACGTATTAAGGAAGTTTGTTCCAAAATAACTTAAATAACTTTAGTTGTTCAGATATAAGATAGTTGGTAACTCTATTAGGGTATAGCTAATTTTATTTTTTTTTCCTAAATTAGCTAACACGATCTGTGGAGGCAAATTAGCTTTTCTCATGTTACATTGGAGAAATATTACAAAATTTAGAATTAAAAATACTAAGAATTTGATGACTAGTCCAGAAGTTCATTGACATGGCAAAACATGAAGAAAGCTCAAAAGTAATTCTGGGTCATGATTTATATTGTGCACCAGAAAACTGGGGTAGAGATAAAATGAGTAATTGGTGCAAAGAACTCTGAAAAAGAGTGGCTCACGGAGGCTGCAGTTAGTCTGAATATAATCTTGATATCATGAAGAATAAGTTCCAAAAGACTAGATTTAGAATGCTTGGCATGCTGTTAGTCATGCAGAGAGAAGCTGCAGCTGTGAATCTGGACTGGCAAACGCTCAACAACTTCACTTAAGGTAACGCTTTGTCCCAAAATAAAAATTAAAGTATATGTGAAGTTTACTGTGTGCTTCTTTAACATTTTTGTAAAATGACAAGTCTTTTTATTTTTTAATTCCTTACTCCTTGAGCAGTTGTAGGCACAAACGAGATAATTCTCAGGATGGCAAGACAGAGTCGAGAGACTGTGGGATGAAGACAGTGACAGAATATAAAGCTCTCGTCCAAGAATCTTTCAGGATCCTTCATCCAAATAAGAATGTTCTGTAAAAATATGTGATTTTTTTTAGAAGTGTATTTCACATAAAAAAATTAGCTTGATGATTTCTTTTGTCTCATTTATTTTCTTAATTCTATAGTGCAAATTTTCTTTTATAAGTTAACCTCAAAAACAAAAAGAGGCCATGAAAAATGGGACGAATGAAAGGCATGCCACAATAGAAAAAGAGAAAAATCACAGCATGCACACTACATAAATGAAGAAACAGCCAGACCCACAGATATAGTGCTGAGTTTGTTATCTTCGTCTTTGACTTTTATATGACGTAGTTCTAAGAAGTGGCAATAATCCATCCATGCATTATTCTAAGACCAAACACAACTTGTTTCCCCAAATATGCTTTCCTGATATCTATTGCTGCCTAAGAGGTAGTAAAACAAATCTTAAAGAAAAAGTTTTGTGGAAGAGGAAAAATAACTTCATACTTGAATTGAAAATATGCAATATTAAATTAGAAGGATGTCATTATTCATGTTTTCTGCTTGTGATTTGTTTAATACTTCATTTTTCACTATAGAGTTAAAATTTTACATTTGAAAAATTAATACTCTTATTTTTAAAGAGTCCCTGAAATGGGTTCTACAGGCAATGCTTGACCACCTTTGACATATTAATATGACTCTAGACATATGGAGCTTGAAATGTACTAATACAATTTACATTTCTCAGTACAATATCTTTTTTCTTTTGTCACCGTTATTTCTCAAAGTTTCACTGTGCATGAAATATCATGATATATTAAGCAATAAAAATAAGGATCCTTTAACATTTATACCCAATAAAAAGAAAATACAAAGAGAAAAATTACAAATGATTCTCGTCAATAAGCAAAAGGGTGTTATAGATGCTTTAAAACGTAGGTTAAACATCGTTACACCAGAAATCAAAGGATTTCTCTGTGCGACTCTGCAAAGTTTACCCCTTCAAATACAGGAAATGTTAAAATGTAGAAACTTTTCAAAGTAAATTAATTAGATTAATGTGTTTGAATTAGAAGGTTTCATTATTAAAAAGCCTTTATTGTTGCCTATTAAATTTTTCAAAATGATGTCAAGACAAATATTACAAGTTGATGAAAGTGGGAAAGCATAAGTGTGGCACAATTTTTAACTTTTGTAAATGTATATGTGCAACTCTTTTAGATTAATCATGTCTTAATGATTTTCCAAGTGCAATATTTGGAAATCAACAATTGGTATTTTTATAAATATTTACTAATATTATTATAAAAATATCAGCTACTTATGAAGCTTCAAATGAACAGATAATTATCTTTGCCAGTAGCATCAAAACACACAATTAATTGTCAAATATAGTATATTTTTTCACAAGATAGGAACACATTTTAAATTGGAAATTCCTGCAATCTCAGTAGTTTACATGTAATGTAAAACAACAGAATGCAAATAATCTCTTTAAAGATAATATTCAATACATGAAACAACTACAAATTATACACCGAGTAAATTGTATCGCTAAAGTCATTTTTGTATTTTTGGAAAATATGTTCAAGAAGAAACTTTCAAAAACAAATACAGAAGAAACCTATTTATTGTATAAATCTGCATGAATATAAATAATTTTTTAAAAATGTGATCCAAAATTCTCTTCCAAACAATAGTATTGAAAGACTACTGAGGCCAAAGGAAAGGTGTGAGTTCAAGACCAGCCTAGGCTAGCTAGACTCTTTCTCCAAAAAAGAGACAAAAAAAAAAGTGAAGTTAAAATTAAATATATAGTTCCCCACCCAGACACGGGGACCTGCATGCGCATAAGTAGGATTTCATGGCTTGTATGACTACCCTGCCAGAAATTCTTTCCCACCCAGATCCCAGGGCTGTTGTTCACATAGGTATGAACTTTTCCTCTGCATGCCCATGGGACCGGAAATTACCCATCTATACCCCAAACCTGGGATCTTCTGCATCAAAATTCCTTGCAGAGAGGCTGCAGGTGAGATTCTCCCAGCTAATCCAGGAGCTAAACATTTAGTCAGAGAAGCACAGCGTGTTCACTTACATGAGCTGCAGAAGGAAGAAGCTGAGCACAGCAGCCAGACCCAGCCAGGTACATTTGGACAGGATCAAACTTGGTAGATCCTATCCCAAATTTCATAACTTCACTAAAGACAGAGTTTCAGATCTTGAAGACACAGGAAAAGCTAGTGACAAGGTAATAAAGGATCTCTTAAAAACAAAGGACACAGGAAAAAAAATAATTCAACATCTTCAAGATGATTTGCAGATGAAGAATGTAGACTGATAGGCATCATTGAGAAAAAGAGTCAATACAAATGACACAAAAAGTATATGAGCAGAAATAATTGCAGAAAACATCTCAAATATGAGAAAACAACCTGGTATTCAGTTAACTGAAGCATGGAGAACTCCAAATACCATAAATCCATCTGAAAACATGCACAGGCATATGATAGTCTAGATCCCAGAAATCCAGCAAAGGATAATATATTAAAAGGCATTAGAGAAAAGTAACAGATCACATTTAAGGGAAAATCCATCAAAATAATGACAAATTTCATTCACAATCAATGAAATCAAGAAGAGGATGGAGCATAGCGCTTCAAGAACACATGAAAATAAATTCCAGACCTCCTTCAGCCCAACACAAGCACAGCATACCCAGCACAGGGACAGCTACTTGAGAACTCCACCGGCCTGCCCAAAGCACAGCCTATTCAACACCAGATCCGCCCCTTGAGAACTCCTCTGGCCTGCCTCATGTGCAGCCTATCTAGCACCAAGTCCACCACGTGAGTCAAATCTCCAGCCTGATGCAAGCATAGCCTATTCAGTAGCCAGGGCCACCAGGTGAGTGAGACCTCCCTCCCCAGGCCTATAAGCAGCCCAGCTGACCCAGCAGCCCAGACTTAACAACTAACCCATGGACATGCATTCTGGCACTAAGGTCACTGCTATACAAAATGATACAGACCAGGAACAAAATGCAATCTCAGGTCCTGAGCCAACAGGTAACAGATACAGGAGACACTGACATACAAGAAAACGGAAATCATAAAGACAAAATCTCTGAATTGATAGCTTCTGTGGTAGATAGAAAAGTGGAGAAATGTTAAGAGTAACTCAGACTAGAAATAACATCTGAAATAAAAAAAAAAAAAAAGCATGAATTAACAGACTCTGAAGTGAAAAAACAACTGCAGAAGTGTATAGAGGAAACCAGAGCAGAAATAACGTCCAAAGTTAAAAAAGACATCTCTAAATTAATAGCATGCAAAGTAGTGAAACAATTACAGAAAAGTAGAGAGAAGAACAGAAGAGAAATAATTCCTGAGCTAGAGAAACAAAGGATAACTATAATGAGAGATTTCAGTACTACTAAAGAAGACACTGATAAAAAAAAAAAAAAATTAGAGAATAGAAAAATGATGAATTCCCCGACTGAATAATATAGGAAAGAAATACATTACATGAAATAATTTCAAAAAGGTATACCTATAAATAAAATCACAATCACAAGTAGGCAAAACTGTATGAACAAAAGAGAAGATAGAGTCTCAGATCTTGAAGACACAGTCGCAGCTGTGAAAAGGTAAAAATGGATCTCTTAGAAACAAACAGGATGCAGGAAAAAAAATAACTCAACATCTGCAAGATGATGCAAAAATGAACATTGTGAGATTAATATGAATCAATGAGAAAGAAGTTGACACAAATGATGTAGAAAGAAAATAAGCAGAAGTAATAGCAGAAAACTTCCCAACTTTCAGAAAACAATTGAAAATTCAGCTAACTGAAGCATATAGAACTCGAAATAACATCAACCGGACTGAAAACACACCCAGATACGTAAGTCAAGATCCCAGAAATCCAGCAGAACAATAATATACTGAACGGTGCTAGAGAAAAGAAACAAATCATATTTAAAGGAAAACAAATCAGAACAGCAGCAATTTCACTTCACAAGACATGAAGTCAAGAAAAGTGTGGAACAGAGTGCTTCAAGTTCTCCATGAAAACAAATTCCAGCCCAGACTGCTATACCCAGCAAAACTCTCCTTCAAGAATGAGGGAGAAGTGAAATTCTTCCATGACAAGGAACAACTAAAGAATTTCACGATGTCAAACCGAACCCTACAAAGTATGCTAAAAAAAATTTTATAGAGGGATGAAAACAACCCCAACTCAACGAGTCAGAACAGAAAGAACAAAACAAATAGGGTAACCAATTAAACATAGAAAAGTGGTAAACAGTAGTAAGTAAAAGACATGTCAAACATAAGTCAATACATTTCAATTATAACCATCAATGTAAATGGACTCAATTCTCCAATTGAAAGAAATAGACTGGCAGAGTAGATAAGGATGCAAACCTAACCATATGTTGTATACAAAAACCACGCTTAACTCATAAAGAAACTCATAGGCTAAAAGTTAAAGGATGGAAAACAATACTACATGCTCCAGCACCTCAAGAAAAAAGCAGCGGTAGCAATCTTGTTTGTAGACACTCTAAACCTCAAACCAAGATTGGTCAAACAAAATAAAGAACACCACTATATACTGCCTAAGGGAAAAATTCAAGATGATGAAGTAACACTCATAAATATGTATGCACCCAACATGGGAGCACCAAATTATATAAGACAAATCTTGATGGACCTGAAAAATCTTATATCCAATATCACAATCTTAACAGGAGACTTAAATACCCCTTTATCCTAAAAAGATAGGAGAAGCAGACAAAAACTTAGCAAATTGGCAGAACTGAACCCGAACCTGGAACAACTGGATTTAGTGTACATACACAGAGTGTTCTACCCAACTACTTCCGAATACAGTTTTTGCAGCTTCACATGGGACATTTTCTAAAATAGACCACATATTAGTCCATAGGTCCTGCTTAAGTATGTGCAAGAAAACAGACATTATCCCATGTATACTATATGACCACAGTACAATGAAACTGGAAATAAAGGACAAAAGAAACCACAAGAATCCCAAAAATACATGGAAATTAAACAACACCCTTCTCAGCACCCAATGGGTTACCGCTGAAATTAAACACGTAATCAAACAATAGTTACAGTTTAATAAAAATTCAAACAGAACTTACCAAGATTTACAGGATGCCATGAAGCACTTCTTAGAGGGAAATTTAAAGCCCTGAACTCACATAGTAAGAAGATACAATAGGAACAAACAAATACTCTAATGCAACACCTAAACGGACTAGAAACGGAAGAGCAAACGAAATGAAAAGCCCAAAGACGAGAGGAAATTATAAAGATTAGAGCAGAAATTAATTCAATTTAGACAAAAAAAGAATTAATTATTCAAAAAGTTGGTTCTTTGAAAGATTAAATAAAACCAATAAGAGCCTAGATAGCGTTATCAAAAAAGATGTAAAAAAGGACTCAAATTCAAGCAATACGTAATGAAAAAGGTGTAATTACTACAGACACAGGTGAGATTCAGAAGATCATGAATAGCTACTTTGAGAATCTTTACTCTCACAGAATTGAAGACAGAATGGGCAGATTCCTAGAAAAGTATAAATTACTAAAACTGAAACAAGAAGATATAAGAACTCTCAACAACCCCAAAACAGGCAATGAAATACAAAAGGTAATATAAAGGCTATCAACAAAGGAAAGTCCGGGACCTGTTGGATTTCCCACTGAATTCTACAAGAAATTTATAGAAGATGTTAGCCCAATAATGCTCAAACTCTTCAATGAAATTGAAAAAGAAGAAATCCTCCTAAAATCATTCCTACAAACAAGTATTACATTGATATCAAAATGAGAGAGACACAATTAAAAAAAAAGAGAACTACAGGCCAATTTCGCTCATGAACATAGATGCAAAAATTCTCAATAAAATCCTTGCCACTAGAATATAATACATGATCAGGTTTTTGAGAGGGCAGCAATGTGTAAGACTAAAGCCATGTTTGGAATGCTTGTCATTCTGGTATTTTAGATATGATGCTACAGTTATTGCTATACTCTCTGTCAAGTAAGTGTTTGTTTTAAAAGAAACAAACAAACAAAAAAGGTAACTAAAGAGACCACGAGACAATAAAAAATGCCATAGGATTGACAGCCTACAATTAAATATATGCTTAGATTTTTAAATTCCTATGTAAAAAAGTACAGTTTTTTGTAATCATATCCTATAGGGGGTTATTAGAATATCCATGATTGATGGAAAATATCGGCTCCATGTTAAGTCTAAGGAATTTAATATTCAGAAAGACAGTGAAGTTAAATTCAAGTACCTATGTTATAGTGTAATAGTATCAATAAGCTCCTCTTCTGGATGATTAAGAACTTAAGTTTGCAGAACAAAATATTAGAGAAAAACAAGGACAGCCAATATTTTGCCCCTAACCCTTTAATGTCAGTGAAGATTCAGTACATAAATCCTGTAGTGTAATGTCCTATGACACTATGGTATCTCAAATTTTCTGTTGAAAGACATTATGGGGCCAAGAAGGAAAGGGATCAAGGAGGTATAACGTTCCTAAGGTGAGTCACCTAGGGAGAAAACATTCTCTTATGCTTTCACAGAGAGCAAACTGGTCAAGCACTGGTAGCGACTCATACAGATGGCTGACACTGAAACAGTTGTATAAAACATACTTTCAAGGTAAATCCTGAGAGGATTTGACTGACCTTGTCAGGCACAAAGGTTACATATTTTGTTGTATAGTTCTTGCTTTAACTTGGCCTTAACCATCCAGTAGAAAAGTTTAACCACAAGGTACAAAAAGTAAAGCCAGATTAATATGTTGAGCTGTAAAATGCTCAGGTGAACACCTCCCAACAATGCCAGTTCTGCTGACAACCCACAACTATTATGGGCTATTAGACTATACATACAACTACTATCTCTTAGCTCGAAGAGAAGGAATTTTTGTACCAATAGTGATCACAGGGACCGGGATTCAATCCCTGGCAATACATGCTGCACCAGTCCCACCCCCAGGGCAGGCTGAGGTAGCCTTAAAAACATGTGTGTGTGTGTGTGTGTGTGTGTGTGTGTGTGTGTGTGTGTGTATATATATATATATATTTCTTTTACTTTTCCAATATGGTTATTTGCTTTTGTTTTTTGGGATAGTATCTTGTTCTATAGTTTAAACTGGCCTTAAATTTGTATGTACTCCATGCTGGCTCAATACTTGCAGCAATCCTATTGACCCAGCCTACAAACTCTGTTATCATCGACAGGTACCATTGTGCCTGTCACACTAGATTGTCTTGAGAAGACTTATGTATATTTACAATAAGTATTATAAATCATTTTGTCTTCCTAACTTAATTTTATATTTTCTTAAAATATTAATAAACTTGGGGCTGGAGGCATGGCTAAGTGGTCTAAAGCACCTGCTTAAGAAAGCTTAGGCAGCCACAGGAACTGCAGTTTCATTCCCTGCTCTATGTGCTGCTCCAGCCCCATCCTCAGAGCAGGCTGAGCCAGCTGTCAAATATGGACACACTGATTAATCAGTACTTACATTTGTTTCACCTCCTAGAAAATATAGTATCATTTATCCCACCTGCTTACTTTGAATGGTTAGCTACATGATATATTAATGGGAACAAAACTAGTCCCAATTATATTAGAGATTATGGTACAGTGCATTAATCCTTAGTGTTATTCATTTACTATCCATAAAGTTTGCATTCCCTGGGTAGAGTGGGTGCATGTACAGATCACATCCTCATTCCGTTTTTCATTCTTTTTCCTTTTCTCCTTAGTTTTGAAGACTTAGTATTTCTTTCCTCTCGCATCATTTGAGTGGAAATTAGCAACTTTCCCTAAGGTATATAAGGTAAGGAGAACATATATGTCCATATAGTATATAATCCTGCTCAGATCTTTGAATGACCAACACCTGGAAACAAATAAAAAATCGGAGCAGCCTGCTACATATTGGATAAGTGCAAAATGAAATAGCCAATACAATATACCAGATAACTTATGGATTATGACAAAAGTATTTGGTGTGATTAACAGATGTGTACTATTAATTTCGTAGATTATGCAAAATTCCATGATGACATAGGTCATTAAATTTGGAGAACACTGAGTCAATACATCAAAATGCTCTGTATGACCTATGCAAATATTCTGCAAATCTGAATTGCAGTAAATAAATAGTAAATCAATAGCTAAGTATTCATTAGAATAAAACTCAGAAAACCAGTGACTTACTTCAAAAATCAGTAATTTCCCATTCACAAATTTAGTATTGCTTCAGTAGTTCATTTTGTGACTTTTCCCTTTATTATCCATCTTTTTAAGAAACTATAATTGATAAGTATGAATGCTAAAAACAGTATTCATTCGACAACATAAATTTTTATCTTTAAATAAGACAAAAATATTAAACTTGGTACATCTATATATTAGTGTAAACTGTGAATGATAATAGTATAGTAAGTTGTATAAGAGAATATTGAAAAGATAGGGTAGAATTTCAAGAGATTGTAATATAAAAAAGCACATGTATTCAGATGGCAAGATAGTAAAAATACAAAGCAAAAGTATTTTGATTCAAATATTTGGAATTCCACCATTATAATTTCTGATGTTCATTAATTGATATTACTGAATTTTTGAAATCTGGAGAAATATACTGAACATTTTCAACACTCGGTAGTGAATAATTGATTCAGCTATATTTTTAACTATTGACTACATTTGCCATGTATATGTCTATACATATAATATATGTAGGTAAAGTATAAAATATATTTACATAACGAAGGGTAATATATTTTTCTTATGTGTTGTCTTGCAGGACTTGTGCTCTAAACCAGCAGCGGCTGATTGTGTGCTGACTCCTGTGACCTTCCTGATTGAGAAAACAAAGCGTTGAAGAAAACTAGGCTCCTTATACTTTGAAAAGCACAACCCAAATTCTGCACAGCTGAATGATGATTTCACTCCAGCCTCCAACATCATGTCCTATTGTTATTCTGAGACTCTTTATAAATGGAACTATAAAGGCTATAATTTGGCTTGAATAAGACTTGATTATAAAAAAGGGCTGCAAACTCACTTCCCTATTCTCTCTTGAGAATGTTCAGATCATTTTGCTTTAGGATTTTGCATTCTTCTTTTCTCTGCCTGTATTTCTTGACATCTTTCTTATTCATATCTTTGGTTCCTTCACAGAAGAGTTTCTGACCTATACCCACTGCTCCTAGAATCATATCATATATCAATTTTGCTCTACTTTATTAACATATGTTCTTGTAAAATTGTGTTTATATTTGTATTGTACATCTTCAAGACTGAATTCAAGTTGAAAGGATAAAAAAGATAAAAAAATAAAAACATCACTGCTACTTTTCACTGTCCCAAAGCCCTATAAAGTACCTTTAGTATCTAGATTATCAAAATTCTGGTAAAATGAACAAAATCCAGTGCGTATAACAAGAATGTAACTGGTGATACAATAAAGCTGATTAGTTGACAAATTTTATTACTGACATGAACTACCAAATTACTTCTTTTCAGAGTAAAATTTTTCCCCCTCTGGAAGGTTCTAGAATGAACTTGAACTATAAATTTTATCTTTCATTATAAATATTTATTTATTTATTTATTTATTTATTTATTTAACTTTATTTTTTGGCAGTACTAGGGATTGAACTCAGGACTGTGCGCTTGCCAGGCAAGTGCTTATTCTACTGAGCTATCTCTCCGGCCCTAGTACAAATACTACAGGAATAAATATGCCGGACCTCTAAAATTATATTGTCATATAATAATTTAAAGAATAAATCCCTTTCTAATATTCCATGCAGGACTTGTTTCAAAAACTGGACAGGGAAAACATATTCCAATCAATGAGAAGAAAACCAATCCTACAATCTTTTATAGAATTACAAAAAATAGTGCTCAATGTAACTGCTTAGGTCACATATATCAAAATAGAGAGTTAATAAGGTTCAAAATTTTACCCATTAGCTGCTGTTTTCAAAAACTTGATGGAAATTCTTAGAACTATTGCCTTAACCAACTTGTATATATACATGTATGGTTTGGCCCCTACCTCATTTCTTTACTTTTCTCCTTTCTGTTTCTTTTTTGTTTAATTCTTAAATTCTATTTCTTTCCATTTAACTGAGTCAGTTATACTTTGTAGTTTTTCTTTTTTTATGTGTGGTTCTGCTTTATTTGCTTATATGTATAGCCTCAAGTTGCATTCACTTACCTACAAAGGCTTTGAGTTTTTGTTTTTTTTTTTGTTTTTTTTTTTTTACAGCTGAGTAACACTATATTATAGAGAAATGCTACATCTTTTTCATCCATTCCTCAGGTGATGAATATTTTGGTTGTTTCAAAGATTTGGATATCGCAAATTGCTCCTATAAGCAGGGACACACATATATCACTTTGATATGATTGACAATAGCAATGTATAATACTAAAACCATGCTGGAAATAACTACCATATTTGTGTTCTAAATGTGTGCCACTTCTAATGTTATATCAATTATTACTATACTCTCTCTTTAAAGTATATTTTAAGTAATAAAAGAAAATGAGAGTCAAGAATTTACCATTTTAACATTTCTTGAAAGCATTTGGCAATATTCAATCACATGTCCCACCTTACATAATTATTTATGTTAATCTGAGCAACAGATTTGATGATAAAAGTAGATAATATATCAGTGTTCATATCTATTCTTCTTCCTCTTTTTCCCCTTCTTCTTCTTTGTCTTCTTCTTCTTCTTCTTCTTCTTCTTCTTCTTCTTCTTCTTCTTCTTCTTCTTCTTCTTCTTCTTCTTCTTCTTCTTCTTCTCCTTCTCCTTCTCCTCCTCCTCCTCCTCCTCCTCCTCCTCCTCCTCCTCCTCCTTCTCCTTCTTCTTCCTCTTCTTCTTCTTTTGGTATAGGGAGCTGAACTCAGGACATTGTGCTTGCCAGGCAGGCACAGTACCAGTGATCGTACTATCCTTTCAGCCCCTCAAATTCTTTTTTTGGCTTGCTTTGAATTCTGAAGATAGATGCTCAAGTTAAAATGATTAAACTACCCGAAATTAAAACAGAAAATTAAATAATTAATTTTTCTTCTTTATGGGTCAAAAGATTACTGGGATTAATATATTATTATGTAAATTAGATAATACTAATAGCTTATAGTACCAATACTTCAACATCTTTCAATATTTTTGCTAGCTGTGGAATGAAGACAAAATGCACTAGCATTTAAGACAAAATACACTAGCATATAAAAGGCATTCAGGAGGCTGGAGAGATAGCTCTGTGGCACAAATGCCTGCCTGGCAAGTGCAAGGTCATGAGTTTGAACCCCGGTCCCGCAAAAAAAAAAAAAAAAAGGCATTTAGTTTCATATTCAACTTCTATCTTAGTTACTCTTCTCTCATTGCAGAGACAAATACCCAACACTCAAAATGAGGGAAGGAAATGTTTATTTAGATTACAGTTAATGCAAATTTCAGTCCACATTCAGCTGGCTTCAAGGTAGAGAGGCATATGGCAGAAAACAATCTCTCGTGATGGCAGCTACTAGCAAGCACAAAAGGCAAAGAAGCAGCAGCTCAAGCAGCTAACTTCTCTTCCTTTTTTTCAGTGAAATGCAAATCACTTGCCCCAGGGGAGGTACAGCACCTATCTGCACAATAATTACTTACAAATTCCAGAAGCCCCCCCATGACTGCATGAGGCTTTGGGGGGATACCTATGCACAAACCATAACATTCCTTACCTGGACCCCCAAAGACTCATGCACATCCCTTTATGCAAAAGACATTCTAGCTCATCTCTAAGAGTTGCCAAAGTCCCAACAGTTTCATCATTGCTGAAAGTCCAAGTCCAAAGTGCCTGTGAGCCCCTATACAAATGAAAATTTAAACACATTCAACAATTGAAGGCATAAAACAAACATTACCATTCCAAAAGGTACATACAGCAGGATAGCAAGCATTGGGACCAACACTTGTCCAAAATCCAGAAAGGCCATCATTAAATCCTGCAGGTCCTTGTGGGACATCTGAAGCAATCTGTGGCAAATTGTAAGCTCCATGTGGCTCCGCCCCTGCAGCACTAATGGTAGTTGTAGTTCTCATAGCTTCTTTCTTAAGCTGGCTTTGCTCTCTCTTTGCAGTTTCCCTTAGATGACCCATGTACCAGGCTTTTCCAAACTTCTGGGTTTTCAAATGAATAGGCTTTTCAGTCATAGCCTTACACACTCCCCTCTCAGGGGCACACTGCCTGGCCTCCCAGGGTTTCTTCTAAAATAGAGGTGGAAGCCTTCTTAACCTCAGGACTCCTACATTCACAATGTGCCTGAAACTGTCACATGGATGATAACAAGATCTGCTGCCAGCTGGAGCAGTAGCCAGACTTCCTTCTTTCTTGGCCGTAGGTGTTGAATGCATAGATTGCTGAGCACTCTGACCATGATTCCAATGAATAAATTCTCCATGCCAGTGACCTTCTGGAACCCAGTGCTGCCACTGTCACCATTCTGGGACAAAAGGCTTAGTGGCTTTCCCCTCAAGGCAAAGTCCCTGACCCTTGCAATTGTGAGACTGCAAAGGGTGGATATCTGCCACCTCCTATGATACTCTCATGCTGTCTTTTTCATTCTCTGGCTCCTTCTCAGCAATGGAAATCCTTTCAGTTCTAACTTTTCAATTTCCACTTTTAATGGTGGTTTCTGTCCAAACTCGCAACATTTTGAGCACCCTTTTGGCCTCCTTTCTCTTTATTTGCAACATAAATAAGCTTTTAGCTAGCTAAAAGCCACCAATAGCAGTCATGCCACTGTCCCAATATTTGGCTGCTTTGAAATATCTTTTGAAAGATTCATCAGTCCACCATGCTTAAACTAAGTCTCAGGCAGAGTATCTGGATATGCGCAAAATGCAGATAAGTTCTCTGCCAAGTCAAAACACAAATGATTTGGAGTCCAACAACCAATGTAGACCACCTCAGCAGAAATGTCCCAAGCCTGCTTTTACAGACTGGCTTTTTATTAGCTTTCTGTTCTTCTGAGCTCTGACCAGGATCTCCCCTACAGAAGAGCTGAAGGTGCTCCAGCTCTTCACAACTAGGAAACACCTCCAAGCATTTCCTTTCTCTTCCCATGCACCATTTCCAAACAGTCATGATTCATATGATGTGGTTTAGTCAAAGCACCAAACCCACTCCTGGTACTAAATTCTGTCTTAGTTACTCTTCTTTAATTGCTGGGACAAATACCCAACACTCAAAATGAGGGAAGAAAAGGTTTATTCAGATTACAGTTAATGGAGGTTTCAGTCCATATTCAGTTGGCTCCAAGGCAGAGAGGCACAAGCCAGAAAACAGTCTCTCATGGTGGTAGCTACTAGCAAGCGCAAATGGCAAGGTAGCAGCAGCTCAAGCAGCTAACTTCTCTTTCTTTCTTTCAATGAATTACAATTCACCTGCCCTAGGGGAGGTATGCACCCATTTGCACAATAATCAATTACAAATTCCTGAAGCTGCCCCATGACTGCACATGGCTTTGGGGAGACAACTGTACACAAACCACCACAACTGCCTTATAGCTTTTTTATCTTTAAAAACTAATTTTGCTTCAAATTCCATAGCCCCTATTTTCTATTAACTTTTTCATTTATGTCAAATTGCATGAATATGATATAAAAGATGAATTCCAACATATGAATTGATTTTACCTTTAGATCTTAGGGAATATCTATCTATTAAGAGCAAAAATAATTATGTATGTATATATAGTATATTTTTGATATTAGTACAGCACAAAACTTATTCATAGAAAATTCAGAAGAAGGATGCATCATAGAGGGAGTAAAATGTTGCATTTGGAAGATTTATGACTTAAGCCTACAGAAAGTTCTTTCTCTAATGTTTAGTAAAGTAGAAACAGAAATAAATATTAACATTCTCCTAAATGTCAACTCCAAGGAGACTTCCAGTATCTGTAATTAATAAATAAATATCCTTAACTCATTGCTATTTTGAAATATGAGAACTGAAGAAAGACACACTAAAAATTGTGGTAATGACTTATTAGATATACATTTTATTTTCTTATAGTTTTTATTTAAATTCTGTTTTCATATTTTGGTTCTCTGCTAGGAAAAGCAAATGTTATATAGAAAAGATTTCTCTTTTAAATAAATAAATAATAAATGAATATACAAGAAAGATAGAATATAATTTTCTATCTTCACTGGCAAGACAAATACTAATGTCCTAATAATTGCTATCTGTAATTACTAATATATAAGTAATATTATAAATGATTGCTATGTATAAATAATTATAATATAACCACTATATATACCTACTAATAAATAAATTAACAGTCTTCTATATTTTTGGTTAACTTACATGTTTTTTACAATTTTCATATTAACTATATTGGAACATAATGTAAAACAGATCTGTACTTTTATTCAGAAGAGAAAAAAAACTTTGCAATGTTTAATTTGCTGAGGACCTTGACCTGAAATATAACTAAAGAGCAAACAAAACATTTCATTGATTTCTCGATGTTTAGTAGGTTTTTGAGCTCTCTAGTACTTCAAAAATTTCTATTTAGATTGTGGTAAAAGAGCCTGAACTTGAAAAGGACATTGACAACCTGGCCCCTCCATGTTACCTCAGTGTTTTCCTGGCCACAGTGAATGAGTGACTTTGCTTCACCATAAGATACAATAATGATGTGTTCACTCATAACAGGCCCACATGTGAGGAGGCCAATCAACATGGACTGAAACCACTGAAAACATAAGCTGAGGATCTCCTATTAAGTGGTCTATGGCAGATAATATGGGAAACATACTCTAATGTAATACAGCTACAGTCTTACAAGTTTTGTCATCTACAGCTCACTGGAACAAAATTTAGAGGAATGTTTATTTAGAACTTTTATAGGCAGCTGAGTTAAATAGAAATATAGGCAGGCAAGCAGGGCAAGACACTCAAGGAAAAAACAAGATGTCTTACAACTGAGCAAGAGACAGAGGCACCTTCTGTGGGCCAGACCTACAGAAGGTCAGTAAATGCCAAAGGTCAGTAAATGTTAACCCCCCTAAAGATATGGATCAGAGACTGATAATCACCTTAAGGAAGCCAGGAGGAGTCACTATTCTAACCGCTACAGGACAGGGCCCTGATCTATAATCATGCTCACCTTCTAAGGGACTTGCTGCTGAATTTGGCTCTGGTTTTAATCAATTTTACCTAAGCAATAGTGCTTGTGATCTTATTGGTTGACCACAGTTCCTTCCCACCTCATGCCTACCTAGTGCTCTCCTACATTTTCCAACTTTACATGCACCTCACCTAATGGTAGGTTCCATGGCAACCAGCTCAAGTCTCCTTTTGTTCCTTTTTCTTTCTCCCAATAAATAAAGTTACTTTTTTAATATAAACTTTAAAACGACACAAATTTAAATGTTTTTTTTTTCTCTCAGTAAACATATTCTGCTCTTCACCTCCATTGTTTCTATAATTCATTCTTTGATTTTAGAGAACACGAACTTGGGCCAGGTATGTTTCAAGTTGGGAGTTTAGATTCCTATATCAGCAGTACATTCATCTGTCTTCCAAGGTAGTATGTTCCTCACCTCATCTGAGCACTTAGTAGGAGCACATCTACGCCCAATTTTTCATCAATAATCTCAATAAAGTAACCTAGAATTGTTGTGGCATGAAGCCAAATATTGTGCTAGTATGTATGTATTTGCCAGCTCCAATTCCACTTCCACATTTTTAAGTATTTGTTGTAGCAACACCCTTTCCACAAATCAAATTATTCTTAAATCGTGATTCTCTTGGGCAACAGAATTAACGGAAGTTATATATTTGCCTATGTATAGATTTATATTAAAGATGCTGAAATCAACAACACAAGCCAGAGGATGGAGATGAAAGGACTTTGTCTCTGAGTCTGAAAACGGAATGGCAGGCTGACAAATTCTTTCCTCCCTCTGAAAGATGGCTTTCTTAAAACTTTACTTTAAGGATTTGATCTCCACCAACCAGAAAGAAATTTTTCTTATTAAATGTCTGATGATTTCCATGTTAATCTTTTCTAAAATTTTATTCACAGAAATATCAATAATAATATTGGTTAACTGTATGAGTATTATGAATTAGCCAGCTTGTCAAATAAAATGAATTACCACCATCTCTGCATTGATTTTCCACAAACACTGTTAAACAGCCAACACTGTCCCAAGAGATTAGTATTCAAAATATAGTCACATGGGTTAAGGAGTTAGTGGAGTCGTAGGACACTTGCCTGGCATATATTGAGGCCTGGGGCCCACTCCCAGCACTAGAAAAGGAAAAATCTGTGTCCTGACCACGAATCAAATTATCTTTTCTAAATAAAACAGGTTTCTAATTTTTAAAAAAAAATAATTTAAATTCATGCAGTTTGAAGTTTACATTAAAAAAGTAAAATCTAATTTCAATTCCTCCTCTACATTCTCTACCAATAAGAGATTAATTATTCATTTAAATATTGCAAAACATTCATAAGTGAACCTTTACTAAATTGTCTAAATAAGACAAACATGTAATGTCTGCAACATTACTTTTATTTTGATAGAAATATAAGTGTTTAGCTACTAGTCCATCACTGTGATTTCTTTTCACCTGCAAACATTCTAAAACTCATTTTAGCTTTTAAAATAATTTTCTTTCACTTTTATTACTTAATTACATAGTTAAAAATAGTTTCTATTATCTGGCGTTGATAAGATAATGACAGTAGTCAGCAGTGTTTAATGCACTTTCCTAACTTGTCCCTCATTATTTTTGCAGTATGTTCTGGCACCTGATAAATGCAAAACAACTTCAAAAGCACTTAGCCTTGTAAATAACTGGGCTGAAAGTATTACTAAAATTTTTGAAATCCAGAGCTGCTTTAAGCCACAAATATAGAATATAATATTTATCAAGCCTATAATCAGTACTCAGCCGCTTGCAAATGATGACCTACCAAACATTAATTGGACTCTAGAAAATAATGCGTGTGCTAAAGCGTGTGTGTGTGTGTGTGTGTGTGTGTGTGCCTGGGTATTAAAAGTTGAGAGGCAAGTACCTGAGGAAGAAATCTGTTTAAGTTTCAGCACATAGCTTATATTTGTGTAAGATGATATGAAGAATTTTGATCTTTCTAAATGTTTACTTTGTTATTTTCCTTGAAATTGTACTTAATCTCTGAAAAGTGTTACTTGACTGTCATAGATGCAATTATTTTTAATGTCATCTTTTTAAAAACTGTTGAGAGTGACTGAAGCTGGAAATTGCTCATATGTAGCAAGGCAGGACAAGGCCAGTGTGCCTAAAGCAGTGAAGCCACCTCAATCTTGAGAAACATATAGTGTTTCATCAATTTCAGCTATTAGACTCTAGTCTCTTGTGTTTCCTGATACTAATTTTGCAAAGGTATAAATCAACCAACATACTGTTGCTCTGGGGCCCTTGGCAATCAGATCAATGGGCCACCAGTTGATCTAACTCTTGTCTTCTTGTCTATGTTTTCCTCATTCTTTTTTTTTTAACTATATTTATTTATGTTATGGCTGGCTCAGCCTGCCCTCGGGGTGGGGTTGGCGCAGCACCTGGTGCCGCGGGTCAAACCGTGGTCCCTGTGCTTGCCTACGCTTATCTAAGTAGGTGCTTTAGACCACTGAGCTATCTTGCTGGCCCCGTTTTCCTTATTCTTGCCACTAGTTGTCCCTTGAGTACATGAGACACCCCCAGAGCCTCAGATTTGATGGCTGCAATAAGGACATCCAGTAAGAGACAAGTGGGAAGCAGGAGCTCTTCTCAAGTTCACACATAAGGGAGGGAAGTGAATTGAGTAGAGCCAGATTTCAGCACAGGCGTCCATTGGTACTGGCACATCAGGTATAAAGCATCAGTATTGAGGGTGACTAGGGACGGAAAGGAGTTCGTCAGAACAACTAGGAAAAGAAACTGGTTCACAAGGGACAGAGATATAAACAAGCTCGAAGAGAAGCCAAAAGAGAAAGTTAGATGGAATTACTGATAAAAAAAAAAAATGGAGAAAAATAGAGTAAAACATCACAGTGGTATGTGTATGGAGTAGTGGTTTTGGAAAGCTTGATTTCTGTATTAATTTTGCCTTCCTGAATTCTCATTAGGAAAGATTTTTCAACCAGGAAAATTTGACTTGCTCAACTGCTTCAAAATCTACCCCAAACTTGAACTGACCAAAGAGGGTGAAATGACGGTATAGCAGATAAAGCTTGCTCCCTGTAGCTTTGCTCAGTCAGATGAAAATGAAAAAAAGTTCCTTTAAATTGCAAGTGTCTAGTTTCCAGCAGCCTGGTGGTACTCCTGAGATAGGGCCACAGGCTAGGTTAGGGAATGCCCTGTGCGCTGGTCCTAGGCAGACTCATGTGGGATTCCCACGCTGCCTGTGTGTATGCATGTCAGATTAGGGGACATGCACTACCAGTGACAGTCCTGTGTCGCTGGGCTAAGTAAGAGGATCATAAATATGGAGCACTCTGGCCATGACTTCCACTACACACATTGCTGCCACTGAAATTTTTATTTTATTTTATTTTTTATTACTTTTAATAAGAAATAACAATGGGACAATTTCAAACACATTACTAGTACATTTCCAGTATTTGAAACAATACATATAGTTGTCCTCCTATTAGTTATGCAGAGAACAGGGTGTAGATATTATAATTTTTCAAATCATTATTGGTACAAAAATTTCCTCTCATTAAACTAACAGAAAGTGCCAGGCGTGGTGGCTCACGCCTGTAATCCCAGCACTCGGGAGGCTGAGGCAGGAGGATTGGTGCGAGTTCGAGACCAGCCTAGACTACAAAAGTGAGCTCAAGGCCAGCCTGAACTGCATAGCGAGACCCTGTCTCAAAAAGACAAAAAAAAAATAAAAAAATTAAAAAAAAATAAACTAACAGAAAGTGGTTATGTACATAATCCAATATCCGATAATCACAGTGGGCTATTAGTAAAACTGGCAATGTTGGAAGCTGTTGATTTAAGCCATTTACAGCTGAGCATTCTAAGCTAACTTTCTGTTTTATGACTTGTGGTTAAAATTTTCTGCTGGGTGGTTAAGGGCAAGTTTAAGTAGGACCTGTATAGCAAAACATGTAACTTTTATAGCTCACAAGGTCAACTTTGAAACTATGCACACTGCTTTGCAGAACTGTTGTCAGTGTCAGCCATCGTGATGTGTCACAGTCATTGCTTGACCAGTTTGCTCTCTGTAAATACCTGAGAGAATGTTTTCTCTCGAGGTGACTCTCCTTAGGAACACTATATATCTTAAATCTCTTTCCTCCTCCTTGAACATAAAATTTGGAAAACTACTGAGATATAGTATGTTAAAGCACACATTCTTTTATGCCCTGAGTCCTCACTGACCTTGAAGAGATAGGACAAAATATTGGCTATCCTTGTAGGCCTTCTGTTTCTCTGATGTTTGCTCTGTAAACTTATGTTCCTAATCCTCCAGAAGAAAGGTTTAGTGATACTATTACCCTATAATATAGGTACTTGAGCATAACATCACTGTCTCTCTGAATATCAAGCATCTTAGACTTAAATTGGAAGTGGAATTTTCTATCAATCATTGATATTCTAATAAATCTCTATAGAATAAATCTCTATAAAAGCAGCTACACATTTTTACACATTTAGGAATCAAAGCATATAAAATTTGTAGCCAGTAAATCCTATGGCATTTTTCCTAGTCTCTTACACTCATTTAATACCTTTTTTGTTTTCCTGTAAATGAACCATTTACCTGAGAAAGAGTATAGCGGTAAGTATACTGCTATACATTAGAAGCAGCACACATCTAAAAGACCAGAATTACAGGCATTCCAAGCACATTTTTACCGTTACACATTGCTATTCTCAGTGACCAAACCTTTTGGAGGTTCCTTGGACCATTATCTAGTTCATCCTGTGTATACAAGTGCATGGCTTTGCCCTTGCCATGCTTCCTATCTTTTCTGCTTGGAGTCACTTCATTGTTTAACTCTTAAGTCCTTGATTTCCATTCATCTGTGTTATGCCTCTCCATTTTTATTTCTTCTTTTGAGCTCATACACTAGGGAGACTATACGATATTTATACGTGTAGGTTTGGTTTATTTCACTCATGAGTATATGTTCAAGATACAACCATTTATATATGAAGTCTTCTAGCTTATCTATCATTCTTTATAGCTGACTAATGTTCTATTGTATGAAGATACCACATCTTTTTTCAACCATTGTTCAAAAATGGGCATTTTGTTTGTTTCTAAGATTTGGCTATTACAAATTGTGCTGCTACAAACATAGGTGCAAAGATAGCACTATGGTATGACGTTTTCAGTTCTTCTGGGAAAATTCTCAGGGGGATAGCTGGATTGAATGTAATTTCCAGTTCTACTTTTTTAAGGAGTCTCCAGAGTGCTCTCCATAATGGTTGCGACAGTCTGCATTCCCACCAGCAGTGGAGAAGGGTTCCTTTTTGCCCCCAGTCTCTGCAACATTTGTAGTTGGTCTATTTCTTTAAGAAAGCCATTCTTTCTGGAGGGAGATGTTATCTAGGTGTTGCTTTGATTTGCATTTCTCGAATGGCTAGAGATATGGAACATTTCTTCATGTAGTTATAGGCTTGTTGAATTTCTTTCTCTGTGAAGTGTGTGTTCATCTCAGATGTCCATTTCTGGATTAGGTCTTTGAATTTTGGGACCCTAATTAATGTTTAGTTCTTTATAAATTCTAAGTAGAAGACAATTGTCTGAATATTTATTAGTTAAAAATATTTTAGAAATTTGTGGGTTGCCTTTTCAGTCTGTTGGTGATTTCTTTTGAAGTGCTAAATCTTTTTAGCTGGAGGAGGTCCCAGTTGTTGATTCTTTGAACTGCTAAATGTGCCTTTTGATTTTTGTCCATAAAATATTTGCTGACCCCAATGTCTTCAAGATTTTCTCCCACTTTTTCTTCATGAAATTTGTTGTTTCTCTTTTAATATTTAGATATTTAATCCATTTTAACTTTGGATGAGTGCATGGTGATAGACCTCGGTCAAAGTTTAGTTTCTAGCGTGTGGAGAGCCAACTTTTCCAGTACCATTTCTTCAAGCCTCATCGTTCATCAGGAGGCATATTTGGCCCCTTTGTCAGGAATTGTAATGTCTCCAACTTTGTCTTTGTTGCCCAGGATTATCTTTGCAATCCTAGGTCTTTCTTTGTTTCCAAATAAATTTTAGGAATCATTTCTCCAGGTCTGTGAGGTATGCTGATGGTATTTTTGCAGGAATTGGATTAAATCTTTATAACAATTCTGGGGGGAATGGCCATCTTCATAATGTTGGTTCTTCCTGTCCAGGATCAGGGAATATCTTTTCATTTTCTCAAATCGTCTAGGATCTCTCTTTTCAGAGTACTGTAGTTTTCATTGAAAAGCTCTTTTGCTTCTTCAGTTAGCTTAATTTTCAAGTATTTCCTTTTCTTTATTGTGATTGTAAAAGGTATTGTTTCTGTAATTTCTCTCTTAGTGTGATTTTTATTTGTGCAGAAGAATGCTGTTGACTTTTCTGTACTGACTTTGTATGGTGCTACACTATTGAATTTGTGCTTTAATTCTAGTAGCTTCTTGGTGGAGTTTTTTGTATCTTCAATGTAGATTATCATGTTATCTGCAAATAATGGTAATTTAGCTTCTTCTTTACCTATTCTTATTCTTTTTATTTCTCTCTCTTTTCTAATGGCTATACCTAATGATTCCAGAACTGTATTGAATAGAAGTGGTGATAGAGGACATCCTTGTCTTGTACCAGATTTAAGAGTAAAAACTTTACATTTTCCCCATTTTTAATTATATTAGTTATTGGATTGTCCTACTTGGCTTTTATCAGACTGAGGTAGACGCCCTCTATTCCAATTTTGTCTAGGGCTCTGAACATGAATGAGTGTTGGACTTTGTCAAATAACTTTTCTGCATCAATTGAGATGATCATGTAATTTATGGTTTTGGCTCTATTAATATAGTATGTTACATTGTTGGATTTGTGAATGTTGAACCATCATTGCATCCATGGGATGAATCCTACCTGGTTATGGTGTATAATGTTCTCGATGATTTGCTCTATTCTGTTTGAGAGGATTTTATTATGGATTTTTGCATTTTGAGTTCATGAGACAAATTGGCCTGTAGTTCTCTTTTTTAGTTGCATCTCTCTCTGGTTTTGATGTCAGTGTAATAATTGCCTCTGGGGATGATTTTTGGA